>JAHWFO010038550.1:703750-718722 GCA_023313115.1 Rhysida immarginata | reverse complement strand
CATTTCATTCGCGTTACACTTTTATTATTTTAGCCAGAAAATGTGTACCTTCACCCAGTGAAAATTTATTCATTTGGTGCGGTGAATATTTTTCCAAAAAGGTCACGACAGCCTCAACCTATGTTAAGTAAACACTTTACATAAAAAAAGAAAACACTCCTAAAATGGTTATGCAAGAATTGTATACGTTATACTGAAGCATCCAATACTAAGATTTCGTCCTGGCTCTAGAATTATGTTAGGTGAATTGCAGTGTGCAACTCTTGTCCAATTTACCATCAGGCCATAAAGCTTTACCAAAATCCTTAAGTCCTGTTTCAAATTTATATTCAGGAAATTATCGTATGTCGCAATATTGCTGTAAGCTTATAGTATTTATATCATTGTGTTAAAAATCCAGCGCCCGAAGAGATATAACACAGCTTCTTTTCCATAAGAGGAGAACGAGCGAATTTTTTCAAAATCTGAACATCAACAAGGAATTTGAAACACGTCACGAGCTTAGCCCGTGACGTAATAAGCCGTTTCAGAGTTGCCGTCAGACGAGATTTGGCGGTGAAATATTTTACAGTGGGCAAATGCTAATGGCAGCTGAGACATACCTTGCTAAATATAAAGTAGAATTTATAAGTCCTGAAGAAGTAAAGAGGAAGTTCAGCAAATTTTATCCTAAGAGATTATTCCATACAAGTGTTAAAGTATTCGTGATTAATTATTTATACATAATATAACAAATAAATGCATCAAATGCTTCTTTGCCTCATAATAACTGAATAAAAATTACTTGAGAGTTGCCATTGTTTATCAGTTTTAATAACTGGCCAAACAAAATCGACATAAAGTGCTCTATGCTTGCAGAAATAACCTTTTAGCTGCAGGTTTAATGCTATTTGACGTTGACCTTTAGTCCTTTAGTAATTTTTTTTAAATTCCGAAACTATAAAAAGGCACATCTACTGTACATTTTGACCTATCTCCCGACTTACATGCTGGAAAATCCAGAAAATAAAAGCCGGAGATACATACAGATGCACAGAGAATGAAGCTTTTTATATATGTATATATAGGGAAAATGGGATTTTTTTTTTGTTTCGCGAAACATCCTTAAATCTTCTCACAACTTGTGAGGTTACGAAATATATTATTACGATCGGTGGACTTTCTTCTAAGCCCATTAGGTTGCGCGTTCGAATCCCGTTATGGGCTGGAATGTTTGTCTTTATTTACACGCCTGGATCCGACAGAGGTTTTGAATCTCTGATCCTTTCACAGAATAGAATTGCAGAAGTTGAAAAAGATTGCTAAACCTTTATCGAAATATAAACTCAATTACTAATATAAGGCATGTTCAAATGAAAGTGATTCAAAGGGCACTGAGACGGATTAAATGAAAATATTAATATTTACCTTTGTTTATATGAAAGAAGAGCATCTTTTAGTCACTATTATAGACTCGCAGTCCTAAAAAAAATCTCCACCTGCCGCAATACAGGACTCCCACTGGGCTAATACCGTCCACAAAAAGTCTGTTTTCTGCTGCTCTCTGAACCATGCCCGAACAGCGTCCTTAACCTCCTCATTATTGGCGAATCGTCGACCTTTCAGTGCCTTCTTTAAAGGACCAAACACATAAAAATCACATGGTGAGAGAAGGAGGGTGTGGCAGAATCTACCACCGTATTTTGGTTATTGCTTCCTGGACCAGTCTCGCAACACGTGGCCTAGCATTGACCTGGAGGAGGATCACCCCATCACTGAACTTACCAGGGCGCTTGATTTTCTCAGCTTGACGCAAGTTCTGCAGTGTCTTGGTGTATGCGATAGCATTAATACGGGTTTGGGTTCCATAAACTGCAAAAGCAGAGGACCGTCGGAATCAAAGAAACACGTAAGCATAACCTTCCCGGCCGAACTTTGCGACTTGAATTTTTTGGGCCGTGGTGACGATGGATGCTTCCACTGCATTGTGGATACCTTCCCGGAGGGTTCCCAATAATGGCACCAGGTCTCATCTACCGCGATACTCTTCTTCAAAGACGCTTCCCCTCACGACTGTAACTTCCAGATGATCCAAACAGCAGCCGAAACGTAGCCCTTTGTGCCCTTCCGTGAGCATTCGGGATACCCACTGACAGCAGACCTTGCCTTATTGCAGGCTTTTCACTACAGCATATACGGGACCAATACTGACGTTGTGATCCTTCGCAAGTGACGTTTGCTGATCCGCCTGTCCTCACGAATTGACTTATCCATGTCTGTCTTCAATTGATCAGTGATGACCTCGTTTGCTTGGCCCGGACGTGGTTTATCAGCAGTTTCCACACGTTCATCATGGAACATTTTAGCCCAACGCACCACGGTTGCTTTCGAGACACATGCTTCTCCATAAACATTCAACATCCGAGCATGAATGTCAACTGGTGGAATGTCCTCAGCTGTCAGAAAAATTATCACCGCTCGGTGGTCAGTTTTGTAACACAAACGAAATACGAGCATAAGCCTAACGTAACTTCCCACAGCACTGCTTATCAGAACAAGCACACGAAACGTCAACAATCACCCGTTTGCCTCGTGTCTGCCCACTCACGTGCTCGCGCGCTACAGCCCGAATCACTTTCATTTGAACATGCCTTATACATATAGACTCATTACTAACGAATACGTATACCATCTTAGAAACTTCAAAATTCCATTTGTTGTATTTCATATTATAAATTTCATCGATTCTTAGCCTAGTACTGATTTATTAAATCAGTACTTATCTTTCCTTTCTGTTTTCAGCAAATGGTTAATTTAACCGGAAGAAGAGAAGGAGACTATACACCACTTGTTCACAAGATTTTTTATTCGTCTCATTCCTATCTTTCCGCAGTTTTATTGGTTATTTATTTCTTATAAAGTGCCAATTTTTCTTTTAATCCACGATCCGATAGGGTGTTTAAATAAAAATGATATAAACACTAAAATATCGCTTAGAATTATTAACGTATCTGTTTAAGCCAAGAAACTATGGACAATATAGCTAGAATACAAAATTATAAGAGAAGAAACCAGAAACCCACGAATGATTATATTACAATTGACGCTGTGTGGATTTGTGGGGTTTTTTTTCCCCTTATAGTTTGAAATTTCAAAAATACAGAACTTGAGCATTGCGCTAAATATATAAACAAAGAAATCTACATATTAATTTTAGGCCGTCTATGAATAAAATTTGCTTTCATTCATTATCATTCTTAGTAAAACGCGCATGAAATCGACATTCCTCGTAATTGCTAAATAATTTAAAAGAAGAACAGTTCACTAAATGTTGCCTATATATTTGGACCATTCTTATATCCTTGTTCTCTAATCTAGTTACACTATTCATTCCGGATGATCCAAATGTGACGGAAAATTAAAAAAAAACAAAAAAAAAAAAACAAAACTAGTATATCGTAAGATATCACAGGAAAGTGATGTAGTTTGCGCAGACAGATGTGAGATATTTGGTTCATAATGAAGAAATTTAATATGGGGTGATCCAAAAGTCAGTTCTCCCAAAGATATATTGACTGCTCAACTGAAAGTGGACACTCTCGATTTTAGACGTTTTGCCAAATATCTAGAAAAATACTTGACGAATTATCCTGAAACTTCAGGGCTGTAAAGAGCATGTTATACCTCATGTTTCAGCTATTATGACTTAAATTTTGATATCATATTCAACAGTTCCCGAAAAATCACTTGTTGATTTGACTTCGAATGTTCTTAGAATGGCTGGTCCAAGCGGTAGTCGAGTTCGGTCCATAAATATTGTAGCATTTCCCTGCAAATGGTCAAAACAATAGCATTTTTGCGTTCTCCGAGCTCTACAAGTCTTGTTGGGTGCCAACTGATATATTATGATGCAAACTCAGTGAGTTTACTTTTTTTTATCAATTATACAGGGATTGGACAAAAAAAAAATATGAATAGACGGTTTGTCGAATATTTAGAAAAATACTTGACGAATTATCCTGAAACTTCAGGGGTGTAAAGAGCATGTTATACCTCATATATTTCAGCGAAGGTTTTGTCCCGAAGGCAAATATGGGATCAGCAACAAATTCAACAAAAAATAATGTAAGGGATCACCCTGTAAAAAAAATGTGCTTGAAATTCGTTGTAGCTGTAGCATATGATTAGGAGGCTTCCTTTACTTATCTGTGTTCATTTGTATGAGAATAGCACGAATATTCATGGAGATATAAAGGTTTCTTAAAAAAAATCGACACTTTTTCGTAAGTTTCTTGTTTATAACATACCGACTTTTCAACCCAGTGTAATGCCATTTTTAGGAAAGTTGATAAACTACAGTAGAGATCACAGCCTGCAATCAAAATATAAAAATATTAAATATTTGATGAAATATGAGCATTTTTAATAAATACTGTTTAACTTCGCATGCGCAAGCGTCACCAAAATGTCTTTTGCATAATTTATTAACCAAATGTACAGTAGCATTCAAAAGTATACGACCAACAATGTTCTTACCTAAAACTTTTTCTATTTATGAATTAGCATAATGAAACTCTAGAAAGTCCATTCCGTCTGTAGTGGAATGGAAGGAACAAAATTACGATTGGTTAGGATCTTAAGAAATTTAAATATTTAAATTATTTGATTTTAGCCTGCTCATAAATAAGCGAACAGGAGAATTTTTTCCATTCGCTACTCAATGAGAGCTTTCTGTCTTGTTTATGTTGTTTCCTACGACACGTATAGAAGATGAACCACCGTTATTTGTCACTTCCTGTGAAGAATTTAATTGTATATGCTATACAAACAGGAGGAACTCATCGAAGTTCAGTGTGAGCAAAACGGCTGTGACGGAACACTGGCAACGTTTTCAAGCAAGAGGCACGGTTACCCGATCTAAGAAACTCGGAAGACCACGATCCACAACATTGAGGCAGGACAACGCCCTTAAACGACTGTCCACTGCAAACCCTCAGATGCTGTCTACGCAACTAATCAAGAAACGCGGGAGTCTCACAACGTTAAAATCAGTGTTACGCCTATGTGATATGGGCTTCCATGAATGACGACCTTCCAAAAAGCCTTCGATCTCTTACAACAACCGAATGGCCCGATTGAAGTTTGCACGAGAGCACGTCAACTGAACTCCCAAAGAGCGGGAACTGACGTCGTTATGTTTAATGGGTTTTGTTTGGGTGAACTGACTTTTGGATCACTATGTATAAGAATCTTATATTTCTGACCACTATTCAGGGTGTTTCATAATTGGTCTTTAGGTCCAAATAACGGCTCAAGGGGAACAAGTGTGTGTGTGTGGGGGGGGGGGGGTAAATATTGATTATTTGATTTTGATGTCCACTAATTCCGAATAAGAACATTTCGCGTCCCTGGAGGTTAAGGGGTAAATTTTGAAAATTTTAATTTTGTAGGGGTAGGAGTTAGACCTCATGTGTTATTTAGAAAGTTGTAGAGCATCATGTAAAATGTGGGTTTAGCTAAAAACCCGGTGAAAAAGTCTCATGCCCTGCCCCCTTTATCGAGTGCGTAAAGTGAAAGGTATGGCTAGCCGATGTGGACAAAAACCATACTTATTAGAAAACAGTAGGGCCTACATTTGGAAAATTAATGAGAATGAATGAGTCGTTACCCTGAAAAGCTAATAAACTCGACCGGGCTTTTCCCCCCAGGAAAAACATTATGAAATTTGAAAACTGTACATGGGAAATGGGAAATGTAAAAAATGTAAAATGTGAAATGAAAAACGGACGTAGAGGTGTTCATACGGAGAAACATTCCTCAGTTTACAGTCTTTGTAAATGTCATTGGGAAATTGTAAAATGAAAAACGAAAGTTTGGCCCATCTACCTTGATGGGAAATCAAATAAAAAAAAATTTAAACAAAATGTTCAATGTGGCCGCCATCGACCACAATGCATGTCTGCAGACGCTGTATGTGCTTATCTCTGTATACACGCAACATTGCAGGGGTAACAGAGCGGACTGCGCGAATGATTCGGTTTTGCAAATCAAACAGATCTGGAGGTGGAGTGGCGTAAACCTGAGCCTTCAAGTAGCCCCACAAGAAAAAAATCTAGGGGTGTCAAATCTGGTGACTGTGGTGGCCATGCTATTGGACCATTGGTCCCAATTCACTGGTCAGGAAACATGGCTTGAATTAAATCCCTGGCACGGGCATATTTATGAGCAGGGGCACCATCCTGTTGGAACCACATGTTAGGTACTGCAGCTAGTGGTAAGTTGTCAAGCTCTTTAAACACGCGTTCCCGTAACAGGTTACAGTAGCGGTCTGTGTTCAAGGTACCATCAATAAATACAGGTCCAATAATTCGGTCGCCTAGTATTCCGCACCATACATTTACCGACAACGTACTTGGTGGTGATGAGGTCGCACTAAATGTGGATTTACATCCGACCAATGGTGGACATTCTGACGGTTGATAACTCCGTCACGAGTGAACATTGCTTCGTCGGTCCACAATACATGTTTTAAGAAATCGGGATCCTCATCTATCTTCAGAAGCATGGCATTTACGAAGTCGACCCGCTTTTCTGCATCACCTGGGTGCTGACCTTGCAGAAGGAAGTATCTGTACGGATGGAAATGGTGCTTGCGAAGAATTCGATAAATTGTTACCATTGGTAGGTAGCAGTCCAAGCTTGCAGTTCGCAAACTTCCATTCGGATTAGCGGCTACATAGGCTAATACGTCTATCTCGACATCAGCAGTTACGTAGCGAGGTGGAGATTGGTATTTTGCACTTCTTACTAACCTTCCAGTGGTATTGCACGTTTTATTAGGCGCAGAACGGTGTTTTTATTAACTCTAGGCGCCTGAGGAAAACTGCGGTTAAACTCGCGGGCAGTTGCAGTAGCATTTCGACCACATTCGCCGTAAATTATTAGTAACTCGGTGAAGCTCAGAAGCGTACGCATTGGCCATACTGTACAGTAGACAGTAAGTACAGGTCACATCAGTAATTGATGAAACTGGTAAACGTTGTGAATAAAAACAGCAACGCGAGCAACCTATCTTCCACACACATCAGAACAAAAAAAAATTGAAAAAATGGAAGACTGAAGATCGTTCTGTCTACTGTACAAGAAGCATTGACAACTGAAGACAAAGGATATTCCCTAAGATGCCACTCATTCTTCGACTGCTCGTGTGAGAAAATTTGCATACGAGTGGGGTCAAGACCATTAGCTTTTCAGGGTAACGACTCATTCATTTTCAAATGTACTGTTTTCTAATAAGTAATAAAGTTCTAATAAGTTTCTAATGAGTTTTTCTGTTTTTGTCTACATTAGCTAGCCATACCTTTCACTTTACCCACTCGATAAAGGGCAGGGATGAGATTTTTTCACCGGGTTTTTTGCTAAACCCACATTTTACATGATGCTCTACAACTTTCTAAATAACCCCTACCCCTACAAAATGAAAATTTTCAAAATTTACCCCTTCACCCCCAGGGACGCGAAATGTTTTTATTCTGAATTAGGGGACATTAAAACCAAATAATCAATATTCATTTCCCCCAATCTGTTCCCCTTGATTCGTTATTTGGACCTAAAGACGGGACACCAATTATGAAACGCCCTGTATCGCGTCATAGGGGGTATCATGTTCTTCTATATGAACTCAGATGATTTTTTTTTAATATTACGCACAAAATCTTAAATTGGATATTTGTAAGCATTTCTTCGATGTGAACTATACCATGCGTTCCACAGTTTCATTGATTGGGCTTGAACTATCTGATCTTCGTTTGTCAAACACGTTGCCAGTCGCTAAAAACATTTTCTTCCATTCAAAGATTCTGTTTTCACCGGAAGATTTCTCTGATATTCTAACAGAAAACATCTCTGCGTTTGCTTATCCCCAGTGATTCTGCAATTTTGCCATTTACTGAGTACAGTCACACAAAACTAAACTTTTTGATTTGCTGATTCGAATTTTTAAAAAAAAAAAAGAAAACAAAGAAAAGAAAACCATTCGTTTCCATCTTTTATAGTTTTCATGATATAAAATTTTGAATTGTGTCAAAGATTTTATTTACGCTCTCTGTTTTAACGTTCAATTTTCGATATATGCAATACATGTTTTATTACATACCGTATATGTAAAAGTAACTGCAGAGATCATTCGTATATCAAGTTGAGACAAAAGGAATTTACCTTTAATGAAGAAAAACAACGAAGCAAATGTCCAGAAATAATATCAGTGACTCAAACTAATGACCAGAATCCGCCATTGCCATTTTTGCTTTTATCACTTATCATTGTTGTAGTAGCTAAATTTGCTCAAATTCGTTCAAGAATGAGTATAAATTAATTTTAAGTGTTGGATTCTTCTAAATTTTAATAACCCTTCTGCTTCTATAAATAACGTAACTTAAATACATCAAACTTGATTACACGAATGAGGAGATAGTTCGTTGTGCATAGTCGCAATAGCGACAACTATACTCAAATTCAGGTAAAAACAGAATTTATCAAATTACAATTTTCCCCATTAAAAATAATGAAATTCTTCTTTAGGATGCTAACAATGTCTGAATTCGTACTTTCCTGAATTTTCGTTGACGAGGACTAAATTACTTTCGATGACAGGGTCAATCTGTTCACCATACGAAGCTATAAATGCACGAATATATTCAGACACCACTTATAATTTTGAATTTAATCTACATGTATGTAACTTACACTATTGGAGGCAGAAAAGAAAATTGCAACGTTTTCATTCACTTCCTGTCGTCGAAATATGACTGCTAGAGCATTTTAAAATCGTCTTCTTTTGCTGAACAAAGTGATACTCCTTCCTCCTCCCTATATACAGTTGTAGCTCCTTGTTCATGATGATGAATTGAATTAAGTTTTATTACATTTGATTGCATATAATATTTCATTTTCTGAATAGAAAATTATTTTAAATTAGACTTAAAACGAAAGCCTGAATGCGTTTGCCCAAAGGCCTCATCATTTATCAAGTGTTTTAAAATAAGGAAAATCTGATAGGGGTGATAATTCAAAACTATCAAGCATTTTACGGAATCGAACATCATAATTTAAAGAAGTGTGCATTAATAAATGCATTGCTTTCAACATCATTCAAGACAACTGCAAAGTAATAAAAAATGAAAAAGAAGAAGAAAATTTTAGTTTCCAAAGATTGCCACCAGGGATGAAATGCTAAAAGTCTAGGACAAAACTTGACGTTGTGTAATTCCAGCTCGAATGCCCACAACAGCAAGCATTATAAGCGAATAACGACATGTAGCATTTTCCCCTTTTTTATATAGCAGTTAAAGGGTGGATATAAATACGAATAAAAATGGAAATGTAAATCAGTAGTAACCATTTTTTCTTTACTCATCGGAAAATTTCAAAAAATAATTGTCCAAAAATTTCTTTTTATAGATTTCTCTGCTGAAATTTCATTTGCAGTATTTATAAAAAACACATAAAAAGCCACATATAGTAATCAATTCTATATATAAACGGATCTAATTTCAATGAAGCTTGGAGTTAACAAATTTATATATCTTTATGATAACCCAAAACCCAAGATACTCAAAGCATTCTCTCATTTCTGCCTTTTCTATTCCCCCCATTTCAAATTTATGACAATTTGCCTCGTTTTACCTGCGCTAGGTCCAAAGGGCACCTGATATATATATTTCTCTTTTTCTTACGGATGTAAAGGGTTTCCCTCGACCCATCATCGGTGGCGGACGAACATAAGCGGCGAAAAAGGGAATTGGCGAGGAGGGAGGGGGGAAAGAGAGGGTCTAGACGAAGCCAAGTGGAACGGTCTGTTGCTCCGTCCAATTGGGGCCCTTTTTCCTTGCTTGGGATCGCAGGGTCGGCGCACAGGGCGTAGGTCAATTGCCAAATTTGCATTTTAATGGGGCGGCTGCTCCTGGGCCAAGTGCGTTAATCACCGAGAGAGCGAGAAAGAGAGAGAAGTTGTGGAAAAGCAAAGGGGGAGAGACAGGAGGGAGCAGGCCACCTACCGGCCGCCGAATGAAACACGGCGAGGAGGGGGGCCGAGAGTTCCCAGTCCGACCCGCACCACATATTCTTTTGCACAGCTTTTTTACATGGAAAAAAGACAAACCGATAAGAGCGAGAATAAAAACAGAAAAGTGAAAAGGGTGTCCTCTCAGGGGAGTTAGAAAACCAAGATTCAGTCGACATCGCCACAATATGAGGGAGAAGGAACCCTTCAGCTGCATTCACTGCTTAATGGAACCATCCAATTTCAAAACTGATTGTAATTGACTGCTGCGATTGGGAGAGACAGAACTGATAAGTCACTAGGAATGATTTTGTTTTAATGAACTTGGATCAGTAATTTTAACCAATGAAGGGAAGGGTTACCCCAAATTAATAAACGACTGAAATATGGAAACAAGTATTCTTTTTTATATCAAGACAATTTACCCATAAAATTCAATCCGTATCAAAGAGAAACAGGACCCTGTAAGGACACTTTTCTATAAAAGGATTTTTATTCAAGCTAAATCATGAGATCTATGAACATTTCCTTAATAAGCTTATGTGCCATTTCTGGATCATTCAACTTTAAATATAGGAATGCTCTTTGCTCAGAGCCTGCTTAGCCCAAATAAGTAGGATTTCCTGTACTGGAAAAAGTAAGTGAAAATAATTAATTAAAATAATTAAAACCAACGTTGTACTCAATATATCGCCAAAATAATTTATAGAATAACAGGTTGCGCTCTAAGTTTATATAAACCTTCATAGATGTTCGATAAGATTGCCCCTTTGACACGGCAAACGTCAAAGTGCTAATTTAGTTCGTTCCATTTGTGCCACAGCTATGTCCTGTGTAATCGAGGCTATCGCATCTCATCTCACATACGTTGCTTCAAGTGTGCTAAGACTTGCAACCTGGAAGGAACATAAACTAAATTTTTCACAACCTCCACAAAAAAGTGACAGGTTTTCAACAGTTTCTGCGTAATTCTATGATCGGTCAGAGCTCCTTCCTTTGCATAACAGCCCGTCTCCTCAATTGCTTTACCCATTGAATTAGTTGTGGTCAGCGGTGCTTCATTTCCAAACATCATCTAGAAATGATTACGGATGGGTTTTTTTTTTTTTTGCAAATTCCATCACACAGTAAGCTTTTTCCCTGCATTCTGAGTAATAGCGCCTCTAGCGAGCAATTCGCATATAGCGAGCTTTTTCACCATATTGTTCTGTTATTTATTTTTGTTTATTATTATTATTTTGTTATCATCGACATACAACATTTAAAACAAAATATAAAAGTACAAGGATGTTGTGCCCGGCGCAATCGAGCAGAGGCAATAAGTAACATCGAGTCCATTTACTTTTGTTGCATCACTTACGTTACTTGCTTCACTTGCCAATGAAAAGTCCGGATTTGCGTGATATGACAGACTGACGAAGCACTTTACATATTATAATAATAAATAAATAATAATAACATATGAGATGATCATATGTGTATAGATATACCCCAAAAAAACCGGATTTTCTTTTAAAATTGAGATTTATTTTTATTTTATACAAAAACCACTTGAAGGGGTAGGGACAAAATAGTGCTAACCCTCATTTCTTTTAAGCTAGAGAGAAAAGAAAGTTTGTTCAAATTCGGTGTGAGAATGCAAACAGCGCAAGGGCATTTTTCTGCCATCCGTTAGGCATTAGAGAAAACTTTTCATATGAGACCTAGAAAGAGAACAGTATATTGTTTTCATGCGCCAAACTCAAAATTGATAAAACTGAGGATTAGCACTGTTTTGTCCCGATACCTTCACTTAATCCCTTCAAATTATACTCCATTAGAGGCAATACATTTGGATACTCGATTTTTCAACTGCGTGAAGCATCTCTGGAGCTGTGGAATCGGAATCCTGCGAAACTGGCCTCGCTGTTTACATTTCTTTCCTATCAATGCTTTTTTTTCATATTTGGGAAGAAGAAGAAATCAGAGACCCGGTGAATAGGGCGGTTGGTGAACGACAGAAAATTGTGTGCTCTGGAGTGCTGTGATGAGGGCACCAACCACCTGATCTCCACGGTTCCACGAGTTTTCTTCGTACATTTTCTCTCAAGCGCCTTAAATCCTCCAACAATTTCGCAGGAGGGCTTCACAACATCCTCTCGTATATTTCTTATGTCGTTTGGTTCAGCTCTGCAAAAAGATGGAAGGTGGATATGTCGAACACCTTCAACACCTTCTGTGAGCTTACGATGAAATTTGCCTCACCTTGTATACATACAATATATGCTTTGTTTACAGGCAATAAAAGCGTGTATCTATAAAAAAGTTTAATGTGATATAGTGTGTAAACTTAGCTTTAGATTCAGTGCTTGTCTCTTGGAAAGTTATTACAATACTTCGGTAACTTTATGCCTCACAAATTCTTGTCTTCCCTGTTGTTTACCATGTAGAGAAAAATTTAATCCAATCTTAATTACATCAGCTGTATTTCTTTATTGCGCCCAACTCCTCAATTGTCCTTTATAACGGTTCTCTCCTAACGGAACGTATTACGGAACAAATTGGACACTTTTAAACAGTCATGTGTAAATTTAAAAATATTCGTAAAAAAGATGGCTAAAAAAAAATAAATAAATAAAGCAGAAAATAAGAAAATGCGATTTCTATCAACAGCATTTTAGTTCCCACGCTCCTATTCACGAAATTATTTATATTAGAAAAGCCATGGAAAAATTATTCGATTTATTTTAAATGACTGGTATGCAGTTTAATGAAAAATGCGTATAAAAAATTAAAAAGAAATAAATAGTCTCTTTTTTTTTTAATTGCGGATTTAATAAAATTTATCAGAAAACCCTTCATTTCTGTTAATATGTTCTTAAATTAAAACGCATACAAATTTAAAAATTTGTAAAAAAGTAAAAAATACAAATTTACTTTATTTGCAAAAGTAAAAAATACAAAAACAATTCTAATAGAAAGGACATAGTAGGCGATGGTAAGTTAAAAATGGAATTTTATTATTGGCATATAAAGATAATAAATTTAAATTATATTTAGTCAATGGAAACTGAAGTAAATACAACAAACAAAAATCAAAGCAAATAAGATCTGTGGGCAATGGAAGTTGTTCATAGCTTGTCTGAAAATGAAATGTCAAAAACATATCATTTATTTTGATAAGAAAAAAAAAATCAATTACAGCTTTCCGACAGTCGGAATTTCGGGTGCTGCTGGAATTTCGGCTGAAACACATTTAATCACATAGAGTTCTGAAAATTCCGGTCTCCTAGAGAGATAATTCGTACTTTTCAAAATAATTCATTACAAAAACGGAAATACACGAAGGGAATTTGGAAATTTTGCATTAAAATCAGTCCAATTCCAGGAATGCTGGTTTTCTTCGGACTCTATATTTACTTCATGCATCCATTAACTGTTATCAGTTCACATCGAGGAACACAGAGGGTCGTTTTAAAAAAATACATATAACGGCAAAAAAACAAACAATAACGGCACCTAAGCCGGATCCAGAAGAAAAAAAAAATGGCCGAAATAGCGAAGAGGGGGGGGGGGGAGAGAAAAAGAGGTGATGAAGGGAAAGGAGGCTACTGGTGGTGAGAGCGATATTTCCCCACTAAAAAAAAGGAAGGGAGAGAGGGATGGGAAAGAGGCAAGGACAGGGGGGAGAAAGAAACAAGGGCGAACAAAGAGGAAACCTTTGCGCTCAAATCGATCGACCTCATTAACCCTTCTCCTCCTCCTCTAAAAGAAGAGCAGAGTGAAAAATCGCTTGCTTTTTTAAATTTTATTTTCTTGCCTGTGGTCATTCGTATGACGAAGACAGCCACTGGATGCGCTTCAAAGGATGAGACGAGAATGCTCCGAAAATTCCCCTCTAACGTTTTCTTTCTATTCGGAACCGTCTGGCACAAAATAATACATTTTTCTTACAGACGATGTAACAGAGTTTGGAGCATTATACGGGGTAATTTACAATCAAAGTAACAATTTCAGCAGCTTGTTGAGAAGATCAGGTTAAACAAAAAATGCCTTATGAACATAGGCCGTATTACAATTAGGTACAGAATTACAACAGATAAAAGTTTTATTAATGGAGTAGCATATAAGTAAACAAAATATATTTATCAACATGTTTTGTATAACAAGTGTATAACAAAACATATTTATCAACGTTTAAATTCAAAGCATAAACGAGTATACGATTTTGTATAACAAGTGTTCAAGGGGAGACCATTTTAAAAGAAACTGATACACAAACCAAGGTCCTATATCACTTTATTATAGATATAATACAGGGTGCGTAAGGTATTTGAGGACACGCATTCGTGCACTATAGAAGGGTCTTTTAATGGGGGAATGTATGTAAAAGACCCTGACTATAGTAAATTGTATGTCCTTTCCGTTTCCGGAAAGCAAAATGGCGGACCATCAAGTAACACAAATCATAAAGAGACATGCAGTAATCGTGGCAATAAAGGCAGAGCATAGCGATTTAGAGATATCACGATTTCTAAAGGTCGCAAGATCATTCGTCCACAAAGTGCGGAAGGAGTTGGAGACCATAGATGGCAATGTTGCACCAGTAGCAAAGCGTAAAAAGCATACCTCACGCTCTGACATCATCAGAACACCTGAATTTATTCAGCAAGTGCAGCAGGCCATCGATGACAATCCCAGAACATCCATGAGGTCACTTGCCAAAGATTTCCATGTGTCGGAAGCAACAATCAGAAATGTTGTCCATGAAAACATCAGATATCACTCGTATGTTATGCGAAGAGGTCAGTTTATGTCAGACAACACGGGAAAACCGCCTAGTGAGAACGAAAAGGCTCTTAAACAAACTGAAAAATCTGTGTGAAGCTGATTTGCTGTGGGTTTTATCCGATGAAAAAACTTTGACCAGGATCAGAAGGTGAACAGAAGAAAT
>JAHWFO010038550.1:549464-703650 GCA_023313115.1 Rhysida immarginata | reverse complement strand
GAAAAAAACTTTGACCAGGATCAGAAGGTGAACAGAAGAAATGACAGATGGTTATGTGCAGACCCTTCGGAAGTGCCACGAAATTTCCTGCAACTGTCATGGTTTTAGGGGTTTTCAGCAGTGAAGGACATGTGATCCTCCACACTTCTTTCCCCAAGGCCTTAAAGTTAACTCTGCGGTCTACGTTGAGACCCTGGAAACAACTGTTAAGCCTTGGATAGACACGATACGCAACGGAAGGTCTTACGTGTTTCAGGAAGACTCTGCCCCAGCACATAAGTCTCGCATGAGACAGGAATGGATGGTCGACAACTTCCATGATCAAGTAACCCCTAACCTTTGGCCTCCTAACTCCCCTGACCTCAATCCGTTGGACTACTACGTATGGAGCGTTGTGGAGAGAGAGGTCAATGAACACCCCCCCATAACACCAAAGATGAATTGAAAGCTGCCGTTGTTCGAGTAATGACCAATATGAACCATGACCATTTGATTCGCGCATGTCGATGGTTTCGATCTCGCATTGAAGCAGTTATAGAAGCTGAAGGCAGATTCATTGAATAGCCATATAACAAGAAGGTTTCTTGTGTATGCTCATGATATGTTTCGATAATAAAGTTATTATCTCGACTTGTATTTCTTGTTTTCTTTCTTGACGTGAATCTGTCCTCAAATACCTTACGCACCTTGTAGATCAAAGTTTTGAGAGTGTAGTTACATTAAAAACGCAAAATACGGGACTACTATAAATGATTTATTCGATTTCAAACCACTATGTTTTCCAAGATATTACACAGAGACATAATTGATTAAAAAAAAACCCGTAAACTCGCCAAGTTTGCATCATGATATGCCAGTTGACAGGCAATCACACTTGTAGAATCTAGAGAACGCATCAATGCTACCTTTTTTGACCACTGATAGGGAAATGCTACAAAATGTATGAATCGAACTTGACTAACGCTTAAACATGTGTCGTGTGACCAGAGGAGCACACCACAGAGCACATCCTAAGAAGAACATTCAAAGTCAAATCAACAAGTCGATTTCTCGGAAAATGTTAAAATTAAGAACTTGAAATTTTGAGGGATTATTATCCCTCTATAGAGTTGAATGATATCCAATCGAAACGGCCGGGAAGTTTCGAGTTATGTGCTGTGCTGATTCAATTGACTTTGAGTGTTCTTCCTATGATGACTGGAGTATAGAATGTAAGGAAAACTTGTTGATTTTACAGTTCTTTTCATGGAGCATACATTGTGTAGCATTCCTCTGTCAATGGTCATCACGCATTCCCCTAGTACTACCAGTGTAATGAGCTATTAACTTGTGTATCAAGATGCAAACTTGAGGACTTAAGGATTCTTTTCATGTATCAACTGTATCTGTATGCGTAATATTTTAAAAAAATACAGTGCTATAAATGATTCATTCGATTTCAAATGACTGCAATACACAGTCCATTAACAATTGACAATCAATTACTCCAAGGGATAATTGTCCGGCCAATCAAATTCGCAATAGCTATGCCATATTTGTTGCTTATGATTCGATGATTCGCATGTGTCGTTCTCGTATTCAGGCTCAAGGGAAAACTTGTTATACTAAATCGTATACTCTTATGCTTTTAAATTAAACGTTAATTATAAGTTCATAACCTACATCTACTACATAAAACTTTGATCCGTTGTAATTCTGCACTATTTGGAATACGAATTACGTTCGTATGACATTTTTTGCTCAACCTGACCGTCCCAACAAAATGGCAAAGTTTGATACACTCACTGCATATCACCCCGTGTATATTATGAAACAAAATCAGGGAAGGCAGGAAAAAAACTATCTGAGGGTTTGAAATAACGAATTCAGTAGAATTAAACCGAAAAGGATTGATAATCAAATCAGTGGCCTAATCTTTCTCCTATTAAGCGGAACTGACAGTCATATTTAAGCGGGATTTTATAAATATGCAGGGTTTTCGAAGAATTTTCACCCCTCGAGTCTATTGGGAGCTCAGATTGGAATCTTGAAACGCGAATTATTATTTACTCTATAATTATTATGTCATATGGAAAATCCCATACAGGCAACTTCGCTTTGTCTCCTCGTCTCAACCGTTTCTTAGTTTGATGTCTGGGTAGCATGAATTGAATTAACTACAATCTTCGAATGATAACTATCTTGGCAAATTTGCTGAAATTTACATGTTAATGCAGCCATATATCTCTATCTCGAAGAAGGACCAGTCATATAAAAACGAAAACAAAATTTTAGTTAAGGGTAGAAACCTTTGTTTCCTCAATTTTCACACATAAACAGTCTCGTTCCACTTGTATGTATTCGGATGGGATAAAAGTTAAAATTGGCACGCACTCTAATGTCTGGAAGAACATTATCGCTTGCCCGCTGCCTGTTATGCTATTAGCCTAATTGCTGTTAATTTTTTTTAATTAATTTAAATAAACTCAAGACCAGAATTTTATGCCGTCATTTTCAGTTGGGCAATTTAAGATTTTAATAATATTAATTAAGAAAACTCACTGAATTAAATGTTTTAATTATAATGCATCATTTAAATTTAGTTCAAGTTTAATGGAAAGAAAGTGCTTATTTCCTTAAGCTATAAAGTTCTAGAACGTTTTTTATTTTTTTGTAGCAACTGTCAATATCCAACTAGAGAGAACACTTTCATGTTATATTAAAATTCTTCATTTAATTATGCTTTCAAAAAAAATGAGCAAAGCTTTAACCAGCCCTTGAATTGTAGATGCACTTTTAGAACACATTTTAAGAAATTTTTGTTATCACTTTCGAATTAGAAGAAGAATTAGCTGGAGCCTCAACACTTTCCTCCCCTCTCCTAACTTGTCGGACAGAGGAAGACGAGCACTGTAATAAAAACTAAAATAAACAGCCTTGTGTTAATGGTCTTATTTCTTATCTAGGCGAAGAGGGTGCTTTATTATGTCTCATCAGGAGAAATGTTTTCAGGCAAAAGCTAGCAAAAATAAAAATCCTTACCACTGCAATAGAATTTCACTCAAACGATAATAAAAATAATAATAAAAAAAAAAGGAAGAACCGGCACATGTGGAACAAGGTCGGTCAGAGAAAAAGATGAATCGTATACGGAGTTAAGGGAAAGAGAATAAAAGGGTTGAAGGGAAGCAAGACAACCAATCTGCTCACCAGGTCGACTCGCTCCACTGATTCTTCCCTTTTTCGCTCCTCTCCAGCCCTTTTTTTCCCTTTTATGATTCAAGTCAGAAGAAAAAAAAACTCAAATCCATGAGATCGAGAGGAGGTGGGAAGAAGGAAGGAAGAGAAATCGCATTTTATAGAAAATTGATACTCGTTTAATAAACATAATAAAAGAATGCGCGATCACACAATTCGACACGAATTAACCCGAAACAAATCGTGCGTGATTAGCTTCTAGTGTGGTCGCCAGCTTGAAAAATGGGTTCAAGAACGAAAACTTTTGAAAGTTAAAATGCTGAAGATTCTTTACAAATGAAAATGCCATTTACGCAATCCCTTTGCAAAAATGTTTATTATTAAAAATGAATTCATGCATACAAATTATTAATCATATTTCGAGGTTATATTTGCACTTATTTCCATATACAGACATATGCCAGAAACTGTAATGCAGGGAAAAAAAAAACTCAACTGTTCGACATAGACATTTCATGAGAAAACACCTGTTAGAAACCAAAGCCGTAGCGATACTAGGAGTCTTAACGAGAAGAATTAATATAAATGTCCTGGAAAACCAAATTGGAGAGCTAATAATATCGAAATCTACTAGAAGCTCAGAGGTAAATCGAACGTGAACTTCTGAAGTTGTGTTTTTTGTGAAAAGCGTCCAATCTTGTATTTGTTTAACGTGTCTTAAACCATCATCATCTGAATTAAAACCATTTTGTTGCAGTCAGCCCCTAGCTTTCTTCTTTTAAAAAGACCCCAATAACTCCAGCTGATTACCGTAAGGACATTACAAGAAATAGATTCTCTACCTTCCTGTTAATTTTCTATACTCGTGTCTTAGTTCGTCATTCCTTCTAGTTTTACAAGTCTGTGATTTCGTCCTTTGTTCAAGTTCATCCTATTTCGTTCATTCTTCAAGTTCATCCATTTTCTTCGGGTTTCATCTAGTTTCATCGGATTTTGCATTGATGACATTTATTTTGATTATTTTATTTATCTCATTTATTACATTAAAAAAGAAGATTTGCTTACTTAATTGAATGATTGCTTAATAAAATGAATTGAATAATACATCCAGCAAAGTACAAGGTGTGTCTAAAAAGTTCGGGAATGGACCGAGATATCCAAACGATAACGTGGGCTAGAAACTCATGCACACGGAGAGATATGCCGAGATGCACCATCTAACGTCGAACACTGTAAATCGAAGCAGAGTTGCCTGATGAGGCCAGTAGAACGCATGAATGTGAAGACTCGATTTATATACAGCCAAGAAGCAACGCGTGAACATCAAGTTTTGTTTGGAAAACTGCATGCGACGTGTTCGACCAGAGTTGTAGGACTGAACAGCGGACTTAGTTGCGCGACAACGCCCGCCCGCACAACTTTCTGGCTAAGCGGGGCGGAACATCACCGTATCCCGAATCTGGTGCCTGCAGACTTCTTTTGTTTTCCCGCCTCGAGGGGGTCCTGAAACGCCCATATTTTGCAGAGTTACCGGACATCCAAGAACTTGTGACATCAATGTTTCGAGGGATTCCAAAAGATGCCTTCGCTCACAGTTTTCAGCAACTTTACAAACGGTATCAAAAGTGTATTACGGCCAATGGCGATTACTTTGAAGGCCAATAAAGGGAGTTTGTTTGTATCTGCTGTTTACTTTGTTTTCTGATACCATTCATGGAACTTTTTAGACACGTCTTGAATTAAGATATTAGCGGATAAATTTCACTGTATAAATTGTACTTGAAAATAAAGAAACTATTTTCCGCAGAGATTCACGTAATACAGTGTAAACACCAGGCTTTGTCCAAAAAAGGATTTAAACCTACACACCAATTAATAAAATTATTACAACATATCCAATTTTTTGGGGGATGACAAACAGATTGTTCTATTTAAGGCGGTGTAAATGTATGCCTGCAAAAGAAGAAAAAATGTAGATATATGAGGATATAAAAAATTAGGATACGGAACTAAATTATCGACATCAAATGTATCTACACCAAATTCATTCTTTCAACTGTAGAAACTCGTTCTTTTCTCTGTTCATACCAGCAATGCCTTTTAATGGAGATACACGTTGTAATTTAAAACAACTTAAAATTATAAAAGTTGGAACATGCCGGATCGATTAGCTTTTAGAACATTTTCTCCTCAACAGCATAAATCATTGTTGATAAATGTTTACATGGAAATAACAACTCGACTTCGAAACAAAATTAGTTTGTGTGCCTAAATTTTGTCTAAATTGGCTGCAGTTGAACATTAATTCGCACGTGAACTACATGCACCGCAAATTCTTCTCACGGGTGTTAATTTGTCATCGCTCTTTTTTTTTTTTTTTTTAGAAAGATAAATATTTTAATACAAAGCGAAATTTTTATATTAATCTGCTAATAATCTGAGTTACATTAAAATCTTATTTAGTATTTGCAAGGAAGGATGCATAGGGTGGGCCAAAAGTCTGTTATCACCCATAATTTCAAAACGAGTGGAGATACAACAAATCTGTTGCAGGCAACATATAGGAAGTTAGGTAGGGGTTAAACAATGGTGATGGCAAATTGTCCTTTGACCTCGAATTTTGCATTTTGCAACTTTGCAACCGTTATATCATTGTTTGGTGAAAAAAAAACGTAATATGAAATAAATATTCCACCATAATATGAAATAAATATTCCACCATAATATGAAATAAAAAAATCCAAATCGGTCAAACAAGAGCATTCGATATAGCTTATCCATCTCTCTTATATCTTTTTTCATGTAACACTGCCCGGCCAATGACTTAGAAACCTCGCTTCAATGTACTGTAGGTTAGGTTAGGGAGGTTAAAGGCTGTAGGACCTCCGTTGGCCTGAACGACAGCATATATACGGTTCAGCATCGATTCTACGAGGAGGTAATGCATTTAGGTTAAATGATGCGTATGAAAGAGACCTTCAGCTGCTGTAAAGTTGACGGAAGAGGATGCTGTTGATGCTTGCCTCTCTCCTACAAATCCCAAAGATGCTCTATGGGACTAGGATCGGGCTCTGTGGAGGCAGGATAGAAGGTGGAAGTCCCTGTCATGCTCAGAGAATCAATCCTGATCTATTCTTGCACGATGGACCGTAGCATTATCACCCATGAAGGATCCGTCACAAACAAGGAAAAAGTGCAACATCACAGGATGGACTTGATTGGCAACAACTATCACTCGACCTTGAAGGAATATCAGGGGGCCATTACCGACCCAACAAAAATACTCCATACCATGCCACTCCCACCAGAACCTCGAGTTGTTGAGTCAAGGCAGGCTAGATACATTGCTTCTTGGGCTTGCCGTCACATTTTCTATCGGCCTTTCTATCGGTGTAACGTGACTTGTCCGACAACATGACTTTTCCAGTCATCTGTTGTCCAGCCAAGGCCGTTAACTTACACATGCGAACTTTTCGCTGAAATGAGAGGCATCCGCACAGCGCGCCTTCAATTGGTGAACAGCGCGTAATTACGGCGCATGGCATTTACGTCTACACATTTTAATATAAGTTTCTAATTCACCGGTAAGGCAATATATAGAATACAGTTGGTTTAGCATTCATGACATTGTTATTAAATTAAAATGTTAACTTCTAGAAAATTATGTATTTTCTTAAACTGCTGTTTGATTCAGGCTCTGGGAAGAGGCACTCACTGCTCCGAACAAGGGCGAATCCAAGATTTTCTCTTGTTATTCTCCAAAATTATACAGTGAAAAGTAAGGTTTCTTAAGGCCAAAGTAAGGAATTTGGGGGGAAATTTCAAAGCCGGGGGGGGGGGGAGAGATTTTAATCACATTCGAGTCTATCAAGAATCTTCTCTCCAGCTAAAATATCAATTACTTACTAAGAAAGAAAAAAAAAAGTCAGCATAGAAAATTATTACGTAGAAAGATAGGCGAATCCTACTGCTTTACTATCTTATAATCTATGCGGAAGCAATAAAGCATAAAACACTCTACTGATTTGAAGTGTGCACTTTTATTTTGAACTGAATTTATGATCCAATTACAGTTTTCGATTTGAAAATTTATTTTGAAAATGCTTTATTCTTTGTGTTTTTTCAATTGATCCAACCGTTTATGAGATAGAGGCCCTGAAAGCGTGGAACTTTTGAAGTTTTGAACCCAATTTTATCGATGAAGACAAAGAGATAGAGAGTGGATCTGCAGACATTCCTATTCTATTTTTTGATGGTCATTAAGAATCCGAAGTCAGAATTTCAAAAATTCAAAATTTTTTAGTGCACAAGTAAACTTTTGGGGGCAGCAGTCCTATGGAGACAGAGTCTATGCGTGTGTATTGAAAAATATTGGATTTTTGAAATTCTGACTTAGGATTCTTAAAGACCATTAAAAAGTAGAATAGGAATGTCTGTAAAACCCACTCTCTATCTCTTTGTCTTCATCAATAAAATTGGGTTAAAAACTTTAAAAGTTCCATACTTTCAGGGCCTCTATCTCCTAAACGGTTGGATCAATTGAAAAAACACCAAGAATAAAACATTTCTCGAATATTGTGTGCAATCTGAATATACCATTAAAAATAGGGGTTCCTATTTAAGGTTTCAAAGTTACCCCCTCCCCTCAGAAAAGGCGGGGGGGGGTAATTTTGTAATTAATGAATTTCCCCCGCGAAATAATTCAATTTTGATTTTGGACATTTTTTCTTACAATGCTTAGTTTCCGAGATATTCAGTTGTCTCAAGATAAATGCCTCACCCTGTATGTGTGCGTGCCTGTTTCTTCAGAGTTAAAAAAAAAATCGATAAGAAGTAGTTTCATTCGATAAAAATTGTAAAACTTAATAATTAGCTACTTCAGCTTGAAAGTAAACGTGATTGTGTTCGAAAAAGTAAAATTATATATAAAAAAAAAATTTAAATTTTTAGAAGTTTCCAAAGTGAAAAGACTTATATAAGTGAATTAAGCATTTTTAAAGCCTTCCTGTGTAAATGTAAAACCGAATTGAGGCTTTTAATTAACTTGAATACTGATTGCACATTTTAAAAGAAAATTATATCGGATTGCCTAGCTTCACTATCATTCAAAATATTTAAATCTCAGTTTATACATACTCAAAATCCGGTATTGCTCGAAATTCTTGCTTGTTCGAAATTAATACGCTCACTATGCTTCACGCAATCTCATTTAAATATAAGGTTTCCGAAAAAAGAACAATATTTTGTGATTTTATAACTTTTTATTAAATGGCACTGAATGTTAATTTTAAAAAAAAAATTCTCCAAAAATGACCAATTTTTTTTTAACCTTTATTAATAAATTTCTATTATATGAGCACAATTTGTAGCGCGGCACACATCTAAGCGATATTCTATTTTTATCCACGTTCATGTCTGGGGTGATCGAAGCGACATATTTACATCAAACAACGAAATGCTTCCCGCAATGGGGCTATATGAGTAATCAGTACCGCCAACATAAATTTGATACTGTCTGTTCGTTGTAATAAAAAACTTTTCCTAGTCAAATCAAATAAAAAGTTGTAAAAATCACAAAATATCATTCTTTTTCCGAAAACCTGTACTTAACTTACGAATAAGCGCCATTAATTGACATTATTCAGGTATAAACAAATTCTGAACATATCAAATGACGATTTTTACTTATTCAAAACTATGAAAATTTCTCGTCAGCATACCTGACTCCTTCCGTTTTAGGCGCTGCGTGTTATTGAAATGCTTGCGATGAGCAGTTTGCCATAGCTGACTATGCTAGTAACTATAAAGTGTATTAAAAACATTCAGACATCTTTTCATTAGATCTGCTTTTAATGGTAAAGTTACACCGTCGAAAACTACACTACTGCGAAATGCCTTTAAAATTGCGTTCCCATATAAAGACTGTCAATGCGCTCGGAGACTACTGAGGCGCACTTTCAAATTTCCGGTCTTGAATGAAGAAAAACAGTTCCGCTACAAAGATGACAATCTTTATTAACCAATTTCATGCAAATGTTTCTAAAATCTATTAGCTATATAAAAATAACTTTCAACATTTTACAAAATATTACAAGCACACAGGGGGGTTCGTAGAATAAGTTAGGAAAGGTTAGTGCACACACACAATATACCAAGACCTTACGGCTGCCTAATCATAACAAAATGTCGATTTCACGAGAAGGAAATAAAACAGTTCGAGTCAAAGGGTAAAAAGAAGCCAATAACCTTTTGAATCGAGAAACAGAGCTCGATAAAGTGGCCGAAATTTATTACGCGTATAAAATGCTACGGAAATCTATTCAGCTGTCATAGCTCAAATAAATTTGCATCAAAGCAGCGGTTTTTACAAAGAGTGGTTCCACAGTCGAGCAACCAAAAAATTTCGCCGGCCACTAAGCCTAGTGTGTGTGGCTCAGAGTCGGAGAAAATCTTGTTCTCCGTCGTTGGCTTCTCTTCCACTTTAAATCCAACGTGAATACGAAACCGGATTCGAATAAGAAAAGGCATCTCGAGTGTAGGGGGATTAAGAAGACCTGACCTTTCGAGGCGACTATTTTTGGTACCTTATTTATTGTTGAAGGAGGAAATAAAAACTGCTCTTTTTACAAGAAGCTATCTTCGATGGTATGAAGAGATTACAAAAACAAGTTAAAAACGAAAAAAAAAAAAAATTCTTATTAAAGATTACAATCTCATGACGAAGAAACAGAAATATTGCAATAACACTAGACTATAATTTCAATTTAACGAAATCATGGCCAATTTGAAAATAATGCCTTTCCTGCACCATATCAAAATAACATTTTCACATTACGCGTTTGAAATTAGCACAAGTACAATAAACCTTGTGCTTTTTTTTTTTTTTTAATACAGGAGCTGACTGAAAGATATACGGGGTAATCCTACAAACATAAAAGACGCGTACAATGAACATCAATCTCAATTTTAATAATTCAACAATAGATGGGCAAAGGAGGAAAAAGCTCTTGGAAGGTCATCGCAAGCAAGAATCATCATTATTAAGTTTAGTCGATGATTTCCTAAATGATGGATTTCCAAATGAAAAATGGCATCAAATAACTGGTTTAGCGTATAAAAAATATGAATGCATTAATGCTGTGATTTCTCCTTTAATAGAACTCCACTAGTCAAACCGAAAGTGACGGATGGTGATTGATCATCCCATGGAACTATAACGGTTAGCGGAGAGAAACCTACTACGTGGTTTTTGAATAATGACAAGTTCCAGCTCGATATTCATGGGATCAGAAAAAGTTGTTTTTTTTCCTTTTTTAAATAACAGTGTATAAATTTAATATCCTGGGAAAAAGGCAAACACTATTAAACGAAACATAGAAGAACAAAACAGAGAAATATACAAAAAAAGCTTGAAGATGATAATACATTGAGTGAAAAATAAAATTGGACCCGTAAGCGCATTTAAACATGCTATTAAGTGAACATAAAGGAATGGTAAAGAATCATGCTAATAATATCTTTGGCTGCAATCAAATTGTTTTTCAAAGCGCCACAGATGACCTTATTCTCAGTCGATGTTATACAATTAGGCTATGTTAAGCTAGTTCGCTGAATCCGAAGACAATCGATCACATTGTATGAACATAAATTTACAGTAAACTAGAGCGTCATGGACAACACGAATCAACTCTTAAAGTTATTTATTTATTTACTAGTAAAACATCCCACACGGACAATTCATTTTTGGTTATCAGGTTTCAATTTATATATAAGAAGTAATTTTTTGGGGGATCCATAATATAATTCTTAATAATCTTATTGGCACGTAATTCATGTTTAATACAATTAGGTAGGGTAGATGTACCAGTAGTTGACAGTGTACCAGTAATTGACAATCCACGATTTAAAGGCTTTTAATAAAGTAACAAAACAAGAAAAGGGACTGAGGTTGCCACCTCTTATTAAACAACGTATTAGGCTTCCCAGAAAAACAAAAAACAAGGAACTTTGGTCCCTATTATGGCCGCAAACACGTGTCGATTGTTCAATGCCTTATCGAGTCGAAAAAACCTTGCAATGAACCACTACGCGAGGGTTTGAGTACTTGAATTTATTTCATGAATGTTATGCAATATTTGTTATTAATTTTACGTGAACCTTTTTGTGGGATCAGTGGAAAATACTTCTAGTAGTAACAGAATTTCTGATGACTAATTTTTTAACTGTTTTAATCCACCGTCAATTACTAGAACCCAGATATGTAGTGTCACTAGTAATTGGCATAACCTGTCATTATTGATAATTTCTGTGTTTAAAAAAAATCGACCACAAAGTATACTAATGTGGTTTAGAATATAGGGTAATAATAAGGAAACATGATGTTTTTAAGTTTAACTTCTGAATTTCCAGTATTTAACCTAACTGTGTCAATTATAGGAACTTGACTGTCAATTTCTAGATCACCCACTTTGATATAAATCTTCTACGCCCTATTCGCCGATTCTTTTTGTTGGTCCTGAATCTTGTCACAAAGACGATCAACAGATAGCCCAGGACAAGTTATCTTCCAAGAAAAAAACTACTATTCTGTTTACTATGATAAGACGTAATTGGATGAATTGGATGAATTTTGCAAAGTTGGAGAACAGTTGTCAAAAATCAAGTTTTTCTATGAACAAATTGTTGGCCAAGATCTGATGATACTGCACTACTGGAAAACACCTTCATTTTTTATGGTCTTTGCACTCTACATGGGAATAGACTGATTTTATTTATTATTTCAAAGGGGGAAAAAGATAAATGATCAATATGAATAACTTAAGTTTTAAAAAGCACAATTTTAGTTATGTTAAATACTTTACACATTCTTAAAAATGCTTGATTTCTTCAGCTACTTTTGAATGTTGTCAATTTTTTTTGTATAAATATATACTAAAAATGTGTAATTAAAGTATTGTCAATTACTGGTGAAACTGCCTGTCAACTTCTGGTGCATTAACTGTCAACTACTGGCGATTCATGCATTAGTTAGGAAAATATTTAATAACTTAATAGCTTTTAAAGATATAATATTTGTATAGAGATTGGCGCATTCTGCATTCTATTTACAATTTAATGGTATAATTAGAAAAGTTTCAAAATACAATTTGTATTACGTACACAATTTTGTTTCACAGTAATGTCTTAAACTGTCAATTACTGGTACATCTACCCTACTTAACAATATACCAACCCTGCCCTAATTTCGTACGGAAATGAGTTCCAATTGTCAACAATATTATTGGGAAACGCTCCCAATAAGGAATGTGATTGTTGAGATTTACAATTTGTATATCATAGTCATCCTCATGTTGGGGAATTAAAATCCACTCCTTTATGAGTCGCATATGATGAAGAGATCTACTCAGCGGTCTATGTAGTTCCTTTTAATTTGAAATTCTTAAAATTGAATTTCATTTATGGAAGTATTTTTGTAAGTATACTTGAATTTAAAATAAAAATGAGATTAAATAAATTACTTCTTAATAATATTGAAAATCACTTTTCAAGTCCACTGTAATCAAATTTTGGAATCCTTGATGTTCTGGTCTCAAATGATATTATCCATGTTGATCTGGAGACTTCACTGATGATTTCCAGGATGTTTACATTTGAAGCATGAAGTAGCCAATGGGAATGCCACATTGCTCGCCGGTTTTACCCCAATCGGCAGTTACCAAACATTACAATATTTCAACGTGTACACCGCCAACTTCGTGAAAGTGGAACATTCAGTGTTAATAGGCATGAAACAGGACGAGGCAGACATGTTCGAATACTTAATTTGGAAGAAGACATTTTGAATAAGATTGGGGCTAATCTAGGAACAAGTACTAGAGCCATTGGTCACCAGAATGGTCTGAGCCATTCCACGATGTGGACAGTGTTACATGAGCAACAACTCCATTCTTTTCATCTATAGAGTGTTACTGTTCGTGGTACTCCAAAATATCTCGACGATATCAGAACTGTGTTACTGTTCGTGGTAGCTCCTTTTCAGGACCAGAGAAAAATAAAATTTCAGGACATATAAAATAAATTTCAGGACAATTTTTAGTTCGCAATAAAGCAAAGCTTTTATAGTGAGGAATTCGGAGCAAAGAATCTTAAATGTATGGATTACAGCTAGTACATTTGAAATTTTAACTTGTATAATTTAATCAGTGATTGATTTTCTGTTTGTGTTATTGCAAGAATAAATTATTTTAATATATATGAAATTTCAATATGATTTAAATTCCTAATAATTGTGGCCAGAGAATTCCTTATCAGCATGCCTCGTGAAAAGTCTCTAACTGAGAAAGAAATAAGGAAAATAAACTTTCTCCACGGAAAGAGACATTCAACAAGGCCAATAGCTGCAAAAATTAACCGTTCACAAACTGTTATTCAAAATGTCATCACAAGAGGCGACGAATATGGAACCAAGAAGAGAACAGGAAGACACCCAAAACTTCTGTCCCGGTACCACAGACGAATTCAAGCTCTCGCTACACATGAAAACTTGTCAACTCGGGAAATTGTTCTTCAACTACCAATGCCAGTGTCACACCAAACCATCTGGAAAAGCTTAGCTTCGCAAGTCAACATAAAATATGAATGGAATGAAATTGTTTTTTCCGACGAAAAGCGGTTCTGTCTTGAAGGTTACTCCTCGTATTGGCATGACTTGCGTACACAACCGAAAACAAGATACAGCAGACAACAAGGTGGTCATGGAGTGATGGTGTGGGCAGCCTTTGGCAAGACCGACATTGTGTTTGTGTATGGCAAAATGAACTCCTGCAAATATCAAAAAATGCTGTATGACCATCTAATTCCATTTGGACCACTTCTGGGAGGCATGAATTGGAAATTCCAACAAGACAATGCTTCAGTGCACACGTCGAAGTCCACCACAGAATGGTTTAAAAGAGAAAAAAAAAATCGACATTTTTAAATGGCCTTCGCGTTCACCTGACCTCAACCCCTTTGAAAATGTGTGGGGTTGGTTGACAAAGATTGTGTACAACCGAAACACACAATACCATCACGTCAACGATCTCAAGCTTGCAATGGTCAATGCTTGGGACAACATAAAGGAGGTGTGGATCTGAAAACACCGATTGAGGGAATGCCGGACAGGGTGATTGAAATTATCGAGAAGAAAGGACGGCCCACACTTGTTAATTCCAATTTTTTTTGTGTGTTTACCGTGTTTGGGTCCTGAGTTTTTTTTACAGCTGAAAAATGCTTTTTCTTTTTTCTTTTATTTTTTGGTAAAAAAAAAATTGGAATTTTTCAGATCTTTAAACGTTAAAGTTATGTAATTACTTTCAGTGTCCTGTGAAAAAAAAATGATGTTAAATAAACATCTTAATATCAAGTTATAAGAATTTCACGGGTGAGTTTATAATTTCTTTACGGGGTGTAATGTGCTTGGTGGATTGACTGCAAATTCATTTTCGCTTAACACTGATGAATACAGAAAGCTTGCCAATCACCTAGATGCTGCTATTACAATTCTGAACAAAAAAAAAATTTTTTAGAAAGGAAAAATATTAACATACGCCAAATAATCTCTCCCCAGAAAAAATTTCTTTTCCACCAAGAGAAAGATAATCCTCCTTAAACAGACCTACTGTTAACGAGATAAATCAAATCACAACATCTCTTCAGAATCCAGCACAATCTCTACATGCTGTTCATACAGAGTTTGATCATACTTATACTACAACAAAATCTTGATAAAAATAATTCCCAAAGTATAACATTCCAAAATCTTATTCTTCAATTTAATTATATTATCATTAGGCTTGCATGTACATTTTTACAACTGACAAAAAAATAAAATATATCTTGTGCTAAAAATGTCTTTGTAAGCATTTGGTGAATAAAATATGTTTAATATAAAAAAAAAATTATATTTAAAATATAGTTTTATTTTTGACCCAAACGTCAATCATTTCAAATATGAACGTTAACTGCCCGATTAAAAATGAAAAAACCTACTGCTAATTTATATCAAAATGATGCATTTTTAAAATTTTAGTCTGTACTTTTTCATATACATGAATTATATTCTTTTATATAATTTCAACGTGAAGACACATGAATAAATTCTTTAGTTTATTTTTTAATTGGTTTCTGCGTTGGGTTCCAAATAATATCCACCCAACGTTTTTTTTTCAATGATAAATTGAACGTTTTGAGAAATTCAACAAAAAATCTCAAGTTTAGAAACACAGGATTGGGCGGGGGGGGGGGGGGGGGCCAAAAGAGTAAAACACGCGCCCCCCGGAGAAAGGTGGAAGGGGAGGAAAGGGCAATTAGCGCCATAAGCAGAGGCGAGGGAGATCTCTTGCATGCGCAGAAGAGATGCGCACTGAATTATGATACTAGTGGGGAACGATTCCTTGGATGTGATGAATGTGACTTAGGATCTCGTCATGAACGAGATATCGTCTTAAATCATTTCAAGATGGCTTCCACATCGGTTAACGAATGATTCTTTTCATACTTCGATTATAAGTTGTTGTTAAATTGTTGTGAAAATGTTAAATAAAGATATTGAAAGTACAAATAGTTAATTTTTTTTTAAATATCAGGACAATTCAGGACACTAAGGGTAAATTAAGGACATTTCAGGACATTAATATAAAAATCAGGAATTTCAGGAAATTCAGGACAAGTCCGAGTCCTGTAAATAGCAAATGAGGCTTGTGGCGGAGATTGAAGAATTAATTAATGCAATCCCGACATTTCCAACTGAATTTCTTTTTCCACAATAACGTAATCGTAAGTTCTCTTAATTCGAATACATTTCTTTGTTCAGAAATATGTAAGAAAACCTTTTTATACATGAATTTCGCAACCAGTTTAGCGTCTGTAAGTTACCATTACTTCTCAGTAAATATTTATATTCAGTTCAAATATTACAATCGAATTCCGTTATTACGATATAAGACGATATCCCGCTTTTTGTTTTTTCCCATGATCCGTCCCCGTGAAAGCTATTTCCACATGGATAATACCTTTTAAAACGATGTGTTTTTCTCTCAAGTCCAATGCAAAAAATAAGAAATTTATCCGAAGAAAGTTAAATTAGTTGAGATGTTTATTGTAAAAAAAAAATTACATAAAGAAATAAATGAAAAAAATAAATTTAAATAACGAAACGCAAAGCACGAAATCGACTCCGCCAACAATTGTGCAATTAAAAGCTGAACAAAGACAAAATATTTGGAAAGAATAATTCTGCAGCTTTAATCAGATACCTATATCATTAATTTTTACTAAAATAAAAAAAAATAATTGACAAATATACTCCTAAAATGCCGAGTTGATTACTTTGTTCGCCAGTGTAGTTTTCACAAGGTACAGATGCTGTTGCCTTTTTAGTATAAATACTCTACGGCTTGGATTACACTTTAATTTGAAATCTTTTAAGTGAAAGTATCATTAGTAGTACTTGAATTATATTTATTTTGCATGTGCTATGCAGTCTCTCTTATGAATAGATTTCAAGTAAATTTTAAGTTCTTAAAAATCTCAATACGGTTATAAATTTTTAATTATCTCATATCTCAGAAAACTAATGACATCAAATTATGGTTTAAGTATTCTTTCCAAAACAAACTTTCTTTTAATCCAAATAACCCCAACGCTTGTCATATTAGCCATTCTGCTGAAGAAAGACAGAATGGCTAATATTAAAACTGTAGTTAACTGTATGAATTTTATTTTTTTTAAAATCTTCTGGTTACACATTAAGGAAGTGTGCAATATAATCAACAAAAAGTTCCTAATAAATGTATAAAACGGGGTTTCTCTTTTTGCACTTTAGAAAGTTAATGCAGTATGTGGGTCCGTTAAAAGCTGCTGGCACCCTCATCTAAGTAACGCCTAATTAAATACTGACAGATTGAGCGAGTAATAATCATAATGAGCTTATCCATTATTTTCTTCTCCTTTTCTTTAACAAATGATTAAAGACGCCTGACGTCATCAAGGACGGGTTCCACACTAATCAAAGTTGCCATTCAGCAGTCCTATACTGTTCACGAAAGATATTGCACGAGACTTAAAGACTTCATGAGATTTTGACAGATGCATGTTTTGTAATTACTTATACAAGCACTGAAGCTAATTGCTATTGCTGTCAGTAACCATCTCAAGAAGCATTTAAACAACCTTATGACAGATATCAGATGGTGTCAACTGCGGCTGTATTATAAACGCGCACTCAGTATCAACGGGCAGATTGTTTCTACTCAATGCGCTTGTTGAAAAAAAATGTTACGGGATTGATGAAAACAAAATTGTTACCGCGAAAGAAAATGGTTAAGCGTTATCAACAGAGCCTTAACTGGGATTTTTCGAACTTATCTGGTGTAACAGCTTCAAAAAACATTTGAGTATACAATTTGCAAATGAAAGTTTTCCCCACAAACACAAAGTCGACATTTGTTAAAATATTATTAAAATGGCTCATAAGATAGGTTAAAATTATTTCCTAACTTGACTCTATAAATGAACACTGAATTCCATAACTTAAATTTTCCATCTCCATAAATTTAAGGGATTCCATGTGATGAAAGCGCACCTGAGCCCTTACCCTACATGGTTTAATGCAGGGACGGCAGAGAAAACGCACGCTGGACGTGTCGGGGGGAGGGGGCCAAGGGTGGTTGCGTGTCCCGTCGGGATTGTTGCTCAAACGTCACTCTTCATCAGTTTCGCACCGACTGTCGTGACAGATGGATTCGCATCGGATTACGATCGAAACAAAGATTACGCAAAATACGGTGGGGAAAAATATGAAACGTGACACCTGCCTGCCCACTTCAACAACATAACGAACAGATGGTTAACTTAAATCAAAACATTTAAATTCGATAAAACTTTTACAGGACCTTTGCAAATATGTACATGTGATTTGGGAGCAATAACTTTACTATCTGAAAACACTTTCCTTTAATTTGGATGCTAATGAACTAATTATTTGAAGAAATATGTAATAAGCGAGCAATGTGGTCGTGTATGTGTATTCTTTTCGTATTATGTGATAATCGCAAGTTCTTACATTTGGAACCGTCGAACATGATGTCCTTACCTCAAAAATTTAGCTGTTTTAGATCTTTTATACACATTAATCGCAAGTTTTGAGAAGTGAATTATTATTTTGTAACTTTTTGGCCAGACGCCGAGAAAATTCGGTGATCCAGAGGGCGGACCCGAAATTGGCCAAGCCTCGAAGAGGGGAAAAAACATGTCAGTGAAAGAAATGACGTGTTTTGGAATTATGGCTTGGTGTTAACTTAATTTTTCTTTAGTAAATGTAGTTATTATAAAATCTTAACATAAAATGAAATTTTGTTCCAAACGCATTACTTTGAGGTACGCTTAAAGCCACGATTTAGAATTCTCAGTTTGATAGTTGTCTACTGACTGCATGATACGGTCTTTGTTCAAAGTCTATGGTAAACTTAAGTAAACGCTAGAAACAAATATCAAAGACAATTGGTATCTTACTCCTTTTTTCATTATGTCAATAAACAGTTCAGATCATATGAAATATTAAGTTTCAAACGTAGATCTTCGCTGAAAAACTGCTTTCGCCTGTCATGAAAAGACAGCGAATACCTATAGGTATACTCTTGATAGGTATAGTAAACTCTTGATCTCGTAGATCATAAAACCCTTTCTTATCACGATTAAAAAAAAACTCCATGCGTAAAAATCTGATTGGGCGAAAGTTTTGTATTTTTTAACCTTCTGAAAGCAAAAGTTATTTTTTAACCTTTTAAGATACTTTCGAGCTTGCGCAATTGATTAACAACGGGTAAATACTGTGTCAAAAATATTGCTGCATGCATTACTCTCAATTTTATAGATATCGAATTCATTGAAATAATGAATTCAATTTTATATACACTGGCGGACCAATAAATCGAGCCACTTGCAAAACTTTAAAGTACAACTTCAGTTTTATCAATATGTACGACTTCAGGTTTATTAACAGTCGTATCGTTAGATAGGTACTTGTATATCCGTTATATTGACGGAATAAATTATCATGAAAGACCACTGTTTAAGGAGTAAGCACCTCGCAAATGAAAAGCCATAAACAAATTGTAGTGAAGACTTTAAAAGTTTTTAATTAACAAACTCGAAAAAACAATAAAACACAGCCTGTTAGTAACTTACATTGCCTCCTGTACCCATCGACCTTATCAACCTTACAATATCGTCTTAAGGGATATTGTCCCATTCTTCCTGTACTGCAATTCGCAGCTCTGCAAGGGTTGAAGTAATAGGAAACCTGGCCCGAAACTTGCGTTTTAATTTGTCTCAAAGATGGTTTTAAATGTGGGTTTCATACAATATGATAAAACTGAAAATGTACTTTATAGTTGCAGGTGGCTCGGTTCATTTGTTCGCCAGTGTATTTGAAAATCTTTTCCATATATAAAAATTAATATTCTGCTTTAACTAAATTACAGTACACTTAGAATTCTTATAAATTATAATGCTACGATATTACTAATCTATGACGATAAGATAAATTAATAAAAATAGACTATACATTATACAGGGAATGCAGAGTTCACGATTAAAATTTGTAACAACTTATTTGAAGAAAGAAAGAGCAATTTCTTAGTTCAATGAATTCTTCACAATCTCTTCTTCATGGGGTGAAATGTAGATGGGTAATTTGTGCCCCATGTAAGTTACTGACTATAACTACACATTGTATACGTTTTTATAAGGAGAAACATTCGTCCGTAATTATGATGCAATAACGAAAAGGTGTTGCATGAAGCTTCGTTATTGCACTTTTGAAAGTTTAAAACTGAAAAACTTTTATAGGGCAAATGACACCAAACCGGAAGTTGATTTCATATAGTTTTGAATACTTTCCTGATACTAAATACTGTAGTATTAATTTTATTATTTTTTTACTTTCATTTTTAATAAAGAAATCATAATTTTAAAACCACTTCCGGTAATATAAATTCATTTTGAATTTTGCCAAAAACTTCCGCAATATCGTTGCTTATGACATCAGATTTGGTAACTGAGGCCGACGAGATTTACAGGCCGTGGTGCGATTCACAAGCCACAGGCCCGACGAGATTTACAGGACCTATTGATCCCGTCGGCCTCGGCTTACCAAAGCTGACGTCACACGCAGCTAACGTTTTTGAATGGAGGGGTCCCCATTTCGCTTATTTGTTGCCTCTTCTTAAAAAATTTGTAACTTTTTTCCTTAAAAACGTATTGTTTTCTTTTTTTTATGTTATATTCTTTCTGATTCTTTATTATCTCGATAGCGATATTTTTGGTGTCATTTGCCCTTTATGTGTGAAATTTAGCCCCCATTTTAAACAATAGAATGAGTAAAAATTAATTTTTAAATGCCATCTTGCTCTATAGCGAACGATCATCTTTATTGGATTTAATAATCTGCACGATGCCATTTGAGGACAATTCCTTTAAATATCGAAATTTAATCATACAGAAGTCTGCCATAATGGACACATGGCAGTAATACAACCGCTAGAAGCACTTCTGCACCTATTGTTTCATATGGTCGAATATATAAGCGTTCATACTGCGGTAAAGTACAAAAATTTCATCATATTATCAAGTTTCGAAATGGTGATTTGCTGATGTTCAATGTGGCCCCCTCAGGCTGCAGTTATCGGCCTCGGTGGCTCAGGGGTTGCGTGATTGCCTCTGATGCCCGAGGACGCGGGTTCGACCCCGGCCGAGGACGACGAGGATTTTTTCAGGGGGAAAATCCTGAGATCACGCACTTCCTTCGAAAGGGAAGTAAAGCCGTTGGTCCCGTGTAGTCGTTTGCCGGCTGCACGTTTAAGAACCCTTGCGAGGCAAAATTTGCGGCCCCTATAACGCCGTCCTGAAATGACCATGGCAGTTGAAAAGGACGTTAATACCAAACAAACCAAACCAGGCTGCAGTTTGTAATCGATATACATTACGCAAAAGGTCTGGTGCCATATCATTTTGAGGATTTGGCGTTTCAGTTCGTTCACATAAACTTCGTCTTAAAAGAAATCACACACCATGAGATCGGAGGAACGTGGTGGCCAATGATGAAGTGCCAAATCACGAGTCCCATTACGCCCGATCCACCCTTGAGGAAGCTTTGTGTTCCGGAATTGCTGATCCGCCAAATGCCAGTGCGGTAATGATCTTCTCGAAATTGTGAGAACAGCGAGTTATGTGCAAGCAGGAGGTGCCGGTTCCGTTTCTTGGAACGTTTGATGCCATTTTCTAATGCTCTTAGCAGAAGGACTTTCGTTCCGAATCTTCCGCTGGAGAGTTATCGCTGACTCGCACTTATTAAAACGGAAGACACAAAGCCCTTTCTGTTGTGGGTCGTTAAATCGAAAACAACTGAGACCGGAGAGATTTCTACCGGCAACCTCAACAAACCTAACGCTCACCTCTTTCCCATTGTAGGCGAGTCGTTCAGCTGCCGTCAACGGTTATATAGTTATAGCACTTTGAAATCGGCCGTATCGGATACGCTCTTTTGAATCACTCTGTATAGTAATATGCTTCCTATTCCTCTAAAAATGTAATTAAAATAAATCTAATCTGCTAAGAGAATACGAAGCAGTAATCATTTGCTTAATGAGGCGGTTCTGCACAGTAATTATTAGCTACAATAATTATACGACATTAAGATAACATGAACCGCCTGCGTTTTTCAGCGCTACATTTTCCATGAAGAGAAATCAATTGCTCCGATCAGCTTGTCGAGTTGTTCGTCATAGAGAACGATGCTGCTAAACAGATGAAGTGCAACTAACGAAGCTCTAAAATTCACGAAATATTCAGTCACCACTTACTTATAAATATACCTTTAAAAAGATGACCCTCCTCGCAATACTGCTGGGTTTCCATTCAGTTTGCTGATATTATCAAATTAGCCTGCAAGAGCATTTTAAATTTGTATTCCTATTAAGAATAGGACAGTCAAGATTCTTAAAAATTTGAATGTGGCTCCTTAATTACAGTTATTTTAAAAGAAAATGCGAGTTCTTCACCTCATAAGAAAAAAGCCAAAGTTCGAAAGATTAGTTGCTATATAAGATGTAAAATCACTAGTTTCTTAAAACATTTTAATATTAAATTCTGTCCTTAGTATGTAAAAACAACCTTCTTCATCTAAACTGTGACAGAGGAAGAAATTAATTTCAAACGGATTTCAAACCAACTTGTGAGAAAAATGTTAATCCTTTCGATAAAAGTTTTAAAAGATGAGTCAAACTGGCTCTACATTATGCGAGAGTTCATTAGGCCGTTCCTACAAAAATGCAGGAAAAACTTGCTCGATTTATTTTTCAGAGGAGGAGATCAGACATTTGGGCAGAATACCTGCATATATTAATCTGTCTACTATTTCATCCAATAATATTTTTAATAGACCTTCCCATGAAAACAAAAGTGAGAAACCAGACTGGGAGAGGTAACAAATTATACAGGAGGTTCCCCGCTCCCCGTTCTTTCCAAGCAGGATAATTATATAAGCACTCGCTACTAATACTACTGTGCGAGCGGAATTTGGCAGGGCATTGCAATTTTCTACATCTCCAAGTAAAATTTAAAAATTAAAAAAAAAAATGCTCAGCTCCTGTACCGACTTCATGCATTCCCTTTTCTTTTAATGCTCCAGTCTTTTTAATTTTTATGCCCTTCATGGCCAGCCTCCACGGGGTCAAAGTGCGATAGTAATTCCGGGCCATCCCAGTAGTATAAAAAAATGAGCGTAATGGCAATTATTACGGTACACTTAATACATGCACCTCGGGAACTATGAGGATTCTTTTTCTCGCGGGGCTATACTTGCAACTCTTCCCCCCCGTCTCTATAAAAAAAGCCGTGTTTCTCTCCCCTCGAGTGATCGTAAAACATGGTGAACCGGGGCGTTCGCAGGTGCTCATTTGCATGCAGCACGTGCCGCCCTCGCTTCTTCCAATCGACACGGAGCACGGCGGCTCAACTCATTCCGACTTCCATCCCTCCTCCCTCCATCCCTCTTCTCTCTCTCTCTCCTGCTTTCTCTTTTATCCCATTGTTCAACTCGGCTTTTCCATCCATCTTTCCGCAGGTATTTTCGCCCGTTCAAATACCCTCTTGTGCCTTGTCCCATCTTTTAATACGCATTTCTTCTTTATCCTCCCTTTCTCTATTAACTGACCTCACTAAAGATCAAGTCTGTCAGAAATATATGACAGAGTTATTTCAAAAACAAATGAAAATTGCAACATTACAATCAACACAGAAAATCGAGAGTTGGAATTTCGTCTACGTTCCAAAAAGACATGCATTCAGTCAAATAAAAACCAGGGGTTTTTCATTTAAAAAGCACGCGTAACCAGGTATGAAATTTTTTTTTTGCTGTAGAACAGCACCATAATTATTAGAGGTTGGTCAACTCCATATAGTTGTCTATTGTTAAAAACGTAATTTTGCAAAACTGATCTCATTAAAGTAGTCCACTGGTTGCCAAAAATTAAGCTTATTTCTAATGCAGACTTCCGTCAGTGCACGTTTCTCCTGATAATTCTCTTACTATAGCCTATACTCTTAAGTATTGTCTAAAAAAGTTTTTCAGGTGTGGAGTAACTGGAGCAAATCAGACTATGATTATAGGAAAGATAAAAGCGGTCTTTTTAAAGTTCTTTCCAGTGAAGAAAGTCTCTTGAAATGGCAACATGCGCTTCCTCGAAAAGATTTCACGCTTTCTAAATCATGAGTATGTGATTTCCATTTCGACAGAAGATTTATATTAATAACCATAGCTTACTGAGGCTCTGCTTGTTCCTCCAAGCTTGTTAGTAAAGGGACAAGAACAAGCATCCCATTAGCCAGATTCGAACGCGCGACTCGCCAGCGCTTATACCAAAACCTGCGACTTAGCGCTCTCGGTCAACGGGCCATGTTATTATAACTTCAACACCAATTAATTAATTATTATTATTATTATTATTATTATTATTATTATTATTATTATTATTCTGAATTTTTAATACTTTTTAAAATTGACTTTGTTATTGTCTTTCATGAGATTTTTTTTATTAGGATCGTACAGAAATGATTGTAGAAAATAATTTTTCAAAAGAACTGCTTATTACATTAATCAGACATACTCCCATTCAAGTGTATGCACTACAGCCATTTGCCTGGGAGTTTCCAAATGACTGTAGCGAATCATTCCTTAGGTGTGTTGATGCATCATCTATGGACAACAGGCGGCAATTCCCACGTTTCGTTCTGCAGCTCATCAAAAGTTACGCGCCTGTTCGCCATAATCAAACTCGACACGGCGTCTACATTTACTGCTGTACGCGATGTTGAAAGTCGTCCTGTGCCCACATCTTTGGCTGCAGTTTCCTGTCCACTGTTGAACTTGGCCAACCAGCGGAACACAGTTCGCCTTGACGATGCCTTGTCTCCGCACACCGACACAATACGACGATGGATATCACCTTCTGAAAGCTCTTCTTTCCATAAAAACCACACGGTCTATCGCCGCGTAAAGCAGTCTCGGACTGCGCACGTGTAGTACTCAAAAACATGAAGCACTGTTTCAGTTTCATTTTAGCCTCTATGGTTTCAGTTTCTTTTTTATTTGCTGCGCGTTGATCTGAATGAGATGACAATTGGTAACGTGGCTTTCCCATACTGCCTTGCAGCATTTTTCATACAGTGAGGCAGACTTTATATTTTATATTTCCTAAATTTAATTTTTTGATTAAGAAAGTTAAATAACCGATTTATATTTCAATTTTTCAAAAAACTGAACTTCAAAATTTATTAAAAATAGGCTACTTCAGTGATTCAGTGCCATCTGGTGGTATAGTTGGGCGGTAAAGGCCATTCGAAGCGGAGATGATCAACCTCTAAGTTCTAATAACCTGGCGTAAAAACACTGAAATGTACAATACTACTACACATCCGCTTGAAAACGGAAATTTTTTTGCTGCCCAGCTTCTGCGCAGTTATTCCACTTTCGGTTAAAAGGTTTCGGCTTTAAGCTGACGTCATTTACGCGATGAAGGGCCCGAGAACCTAACCGCAATGGATGATCAAAAAGTAAGGTTACAAAGTCTAAGGGAAACATGTACATTTTATTTCATACAACCAACTGATAGTACATGCATTAGGTTATTTTTCGACATAGTCTCCATATCGGTTTAGGCGCTTGTCGGCTCGTGGGATGAGTTTGAATATCCCCTCCTGGTAAAAATCTTGTCCTCGCGTGTTCAGCCACGTCGTGGCGAAGTGTTTCACCTCCTCGTCTGAAGCAATCAGGAGGAAACGGCCTTCTCACCGAGGGCGTCATCCTCCTTCACGACAACGCACGACCTCATACACCCCAAAAGACCACCACGCTGTTGAAGCAGTTTCGCTGGGACATCATCGAACAACCTCCCTACAGCGCAGACCTCGCTACAAGCGACTTTCACCTCTTTCCTAACTTGAAGGAGCACCTAGGAGACCGACGATGAATTCAAAACAAAAAAAGGTTTATATGTTTGAAACTACATTGCTTTTTGCGTCAACAACATAAAACAACTGGAAAGAAATTTAAACAAGCAATAGTTACAACAATATTTGCATTTCAACCTGTTGCAAAAATATAGCTTCACCACTGTTCAGTTGATTTAGCTATCAGTCTTGTGAATTACTTTGAATACGCGATAGGGGGTTGACAATATAAGGTTGCGAATATACAAAAATATCAATTTTCTCCCAAATTTCAAAAATTGCAGTCTTCAATTCATCTACATTGTTATACTGCTTTCCTCCAGCATAAATTCCACATGCAAGTATCCCTCAAAAGTTTTCTATAGGGTTTAAATTCGGGCTATATGCAGGCCAATAAAAAAGCTGAACTTCATTTTCCAAGGTCGACTCGATTGCTATACTGCTTATGTATTGGAGCATTGTCTTGCTGATAAATCCAAAAAGGATCTTCCAAAGTTTCACTAAATGGAAACAAATGTGTGTCCATCATTCTTTGATAGTCTGCAACTAGCATTCTACCTGATAGAAAAACAAGACTAGCTTTGCCATTCCATCCAAACGCTCCCGGGATCATTACTCCTCCCCATTCACATTGCTGTTTGATGAATAGTTTTTCCTCCTACCTGAGATCGCGCCAGTAATAAGTTAGTCCATCAGAATCATTGAGATTGAACTTTTTTTTCCCGCACTCCAAACAACATGCTTCCATTTGTCAGTCCATGACATCATTTCCCGTGCCTAGGATAACCTTCATTCTCTGTGTTGATTTGTGAATTTCGGAGCACACTTCATTTTCCAACCAAGTTGCCCAGACTTTTTCCCAATTCTTGATAAAGTTGATTGGGGCACATTTAATCCGGTTTGCAGCCAGTGATCCTAAACTTGCTGTAGTGTCCCTGATCTTACTAATAGAGCTCTTTTTTCTCTTGCTGTTAATTTCTGAGGCCTTCCTTTTCGATGATTCTATCCATGTTTTATACCCAATGTGAAAAAATTTCTTGATAAGATTATGTGAGCGTTTTAACTTCTTGGCTATAAAAGGCCATATTTGAAAGGCCATCTTGTTTCCAGGCAATAAACAGACCCCTTTTCAAGTTCAGACAAGGGTTTCCCCTCTTCCAAGTATTGATTGACAAGGTTTTTTTGTGTTAACTGCTAATTAGCACTTATCACAACTTCAGCCATTTGTAATTAGCAGATAATGCCCTTTAACGATGTGAAATGTTACTAATATTGTAAATAATTTCAATTTATTAGCAGTGGACCTATACTTTTGCAACAGGGTGAAATGCAATTTTTGTTGTAGCCATTGTTTGTTTGAATTTATTTCCAATTGTTTTACGGTGTTGTATGCAAAAACTAATGTAGTTTCAAGCAAGTAAACTTTTGTTTTGTTCTGAGTTCCTCCTTTTTTTTGGAAGATAAATTATTGGGTAGACCTAAACTTTTGCAATGCAGTGTATACCTCTCGGTCACAAAACAGAAGTTGAAAAGTATGTCTGGGAAGCGCACAGCGATGGTGGGATGTGTTGACCTTTCAGCAGGACAAATTACGACAACAAATGATACCTCGTTTAGTGCAAGCTATGCTTGCTTCATAGAGAATGCCAGGCAAGGAATCTCGTCAGGCAAAAAATTTGCGGATCTAAGTATCTAATGGACCGGTCATATACAAGCAACGCAATAGTTGCTAAATGCGAGTTGCCATACTCATACACCAATCTCTCGTTTCCTCTCCGACCGCAAAACAAGCTGCAGTTCAAAATATGCATACAAATATCAAATTTCCGTTTACAAATCGCCACTAAATACTGTTACTATAAATTGTTTTTATAAAACCAGACCCATTTCAAGGATTTTATGATGTATGAAGAAACCGAATAAGTAAATCAATTATTTGCATGCTCTAAGAAATAACCTTTAATAAAAATTCCAACAGTTTCCAGTTAATAGAGTTCTTACTCCCCTCCCCCAAATAATTTCATCAATTTGGTCAAATGAAAAAGTGGCCGGATAAACAAAAACATAAAATTCAAAGTTATTTAGTTCAGCGGTCAGTAAATTTAGGCGATGGCGCGTCCAATCAAAAGACCCTGGGGATGAGTGAAACTTCAAATTCGAAGCCATAAAATGAGTCATAGTCTTCAATATACATGATCATTAAATATTGTAATTTTTTTATGTCTGCCATGGACTTCTATCATTTATAATCTTTCTCCATCTCTCACTCTACTTCACCGTCCTTGCTCATTTTTAATTTTTCTCATTACCTCTTAGTTTTTATTTTTAATGAAATTATTTTCTATTTTGAAGAATTCCTAGCTAAATTAATATGCTATATCACTCCAGTTATATTAGATCATCATATAACTGGAAATCCAGAAGAAAACCAGGATATAACTGAAACAAGTATGACCAGATATGAATTAAAAAAAATAATTTTAAGAATATCTGTTGCAAGTGGTAGAACAACCTCAGAACAACGTCAGATAGCATCATATCGTTCTGCGTGTGTATATTTTTAAGCCTTTCTGATAAAAAAAAAAAAACTTTTTGAAACGCCTCAATATTTTTTGCACAAATTGGTAAATTATATCTCATTACAAACAATTTTTTTTTTTATCTTCATACAGTTTTAGAGTTCTTTGGTACGGTTACATACACGCATATTTCTGTCAATGTTAAAGATGTCTTTTCGAGTCTCGTCACGATAAAGTTTTTAATCTTGCTGACAGGAACACAATGTTATAATCCTGCCGACTCTTCCACTGCCAAATCAAAGCTGTACTATAATCAAGGTGTAGGAAGAAAAGAGATATTTTAACTCTACAACTCAAGATAAGGCGTGATGATGGATGAAATCTAGGAAAAGGAAATACGCTGGGCGATGTCTATAACTTATATGGCGACTGCTTTATAGATTCCATTACATTCGCGAATGCATTATAGAATTTCTTCCTCGCATGATTTTGAATTCCATTCTGGGGGGGGGGCGACAAGTAAAGCTCTCCGGTTTCATACCTAAGGAATGAAAAATGTTTCAAATTGTATGTGTACTTTCAATTTATCTTTGCTTTGCCATGGGCGATTTCGAAAGGATAAACATGGGCCAGTGAGAGTCCCGATCCTTAAAAATCTTACTACATGTATTTAAATCCTGTTTACTGTTTAACGTATTTATTTTTATTTCCGATAAGAAGTCGTATTCAGGGTGTTGTCTAAATGCATCTATATATCTAACATCTTTCATGAAAATATTTCCCAGACCATAACAGAATCGCCACCGACCTATAACATCAAGGAGTCACAGGGTCATACATCGTGCCCGCATTCTGGTATCAACGTGGTTTAAAAAACAGCGTGATTTTTTCGAATCGGCTCTAATCTCCGTGTTAACCGAACAGGTAGGTTATTTCAAAAATCATGGAGGTCTGAGGTCTTCGTACACTGTTTACGAAGGAAATAAATGGAAGCTGTACAGTACAACATGTTATGATAATTTAACTGATTTCGGCTTTTATTCTGCCTTCATTTGGGTACAGACGAAGGCAAATCTAAAGTAGGAACTAGTGGTTTATCCCATCACGTTATTCTGCAAGGCTTCCATTTATTCTGCTTATTTCATGAATTGTTAACCGCCAATAGCATGTACAATCCTATCCCAGCGTTGTTGAACCCTGTTGCTGACGAGGTGATGTCGGCCGTAGAACTGAATAGATGTTTCTTGGACGTTGCATTATTCTCGATACACGCAAGCACTACCTTACAGAAATTCTAGCGCAGCATCTGCTACTGAATACCTTGACGCATTCGAAGTCTTCAAATCACTGTTTTGCCTATTTTGCTTGACAAAAACGAGAAGCGTTCAAATTTGACCTGGACTCTATTTTTTTATAAAATCAGGAAACTACAAAAAAAACCCCAAAACCCCCCACAAATACCAGTTACTTCTCAAAGAACTCACCTTCCTTCTCTACACATTTTTTCCAGCGTTCTGGGAGCATCTGAATACCGGTTCTGTAGAAATCTTCAGGCTGATGTCGAAACCACGTCAGGACAGCCCTTTTCACTCCCTCATCGGAGCCGAACTTCTGCCCTCCCAAGAACTCTTTCAATGGTCTAAAAGGTGATAGTCGCAGGGCTAGACTGGAGGATGTGATAAGATGGCCCATTTTAGTTCCATCAGTGTGTCTATAGTCAATTTGGCTGTATGTGGTCTGGCATTGTCTTGCAGAAAACAAACACCACTGGTAAGGAGTCCTGGTCGCTTTTTCCTTACTGCGGCTTCAGGGACGTCTTCAAAATGTCACAACAGTAAGGTGCATTTATGGTTGACGTTCTTCCAGAAAATCGCCAAGAATGATACCCTCAATGTCCCATCACTTTCGTTGCCGAAGATGTCATCTTGAATTTCTTGGGTCGTGGTGAGTCAGTGTGTCGCCACTACATGCTCACACGATTGCTTTCAGAAGTAGGGTGATGAATCCATGTCTCGTCGGTGGTCACAACACGTCTTAGCTGTCACCTTTCCTGTCATATCGCTGCAGCAGCATGGAACAGATTTCCACCCGGGTAGTTTTGTGATCCTCGGAGAGTTGCTGAGGGACCCATCTGGTACAGGTCGTGGATGATGGGTCAGTATTAAAGCTAATTCTCGGACATGAATCCGCCTGTTGTCCCTTATCAGCTCATTTGTTCGTGCGATAATGCCATTATTAACAGCAGTTGCTGGCCTTGCCTTACGAGGTTCATTGCCGTTGGATTCTCGCCTATCTTCAAACTTTTGGCACCAAGCAAAGATGGATGATCGAGACAAACAGGACTCGGTGAACTGTCTTTGAAGTCTCTGGTGAATTTCAGACGCTTTTACACTTTCGTTGTGAAGAAACTTGATGATTATTCGTTGTTCCCCTTTGGTCGACATATCCCTATCCGCCATTTTGTTTAAACAAACAATCGGTTGTCATGGCAACCGGAATGAGTGGTGCTGCATTTGCATGACAGGCGGTAGTTGCCACCCCAACAATGCAAGTTTAGATTTTTACAACAATGAAATTTACAAAAAAGATAAAGTCCAGGTCAAATTTGAACGTCCCTCGTATAACATTATGAAAGCTTACAATGTGTTTTAGGAGTTCATTACATGATTCTTGATTATTCTATTGGCGTGTATTAACGCATTTTATTAACGCATCCCTAATTTCAATTGGGGGCGCATTTTTGCTTTAAGAGCTTCATCACGTTGAAAGTGTGCTCCCCCAGAGAAACCCTTTCATTTTTGGGAAAAGATGAAAATCTCTAGGCGCCAAGTTGGGACTGTAAAGGGGATGGTCAAAAACATTCAACTTGAAACGTTGCAATTTTTGTTGTGTTGCTGCAGCTACACGAGGCCGAACCTTGTCATGAATTAACACAATCCCTGGAGACAACATTCCACGTCTTTTGTTTTGGATAGCGCTGTTTGAAGTTGCATTTCTGTTTTTTAAAGCAGAATGCGTGTGCTGCCACTCCAGGGACTAGCGCTTGGATTCAGTCATTGGCGTCAGATGAATAAAACATCGGCATTGAAAAACTTGTGTGACGTTATGAGAAGTGCTTAAATAACAATGGTGATTATGTAGAAAAATAGAGTTAGGTTTAGTAGTGTTGCAAATAAAGTTATGTTTTGATATCTTTTGATTTTTTTGTTGGGATACACCCAATCAATCGCTCCTTACTTTCTTTACATACAAATGATGATGACCAAAATGTAAATAATTTGCTACAAAATTAGACGGAAATTCTATAGAAAACTTTTATGTAAAAATTATTATTCCATGTTTTTTATATATATTTTTTAAAATTTTTAACCTTTAGAAACGATTGTGGTAAAATATGTCCAACGAAATTTAACCAAAAATTACTATCTTTAATGCATAAAAAACTTATTTTTCTTTAAACGTAAGTTTTCAAAATTTGACCTTTCCATTGGATACGCTTTAACTTATGGAAAATTAACATAATGAATAGGATATAAGTAAAAAGTTTGACAGCTATAAAAATCGTAACTTTTTTTTTTTTTGCTAGAAACATGCTTCGTTAATTTTAAATTATTAATCTTCAATTTTTATAATTTATTGCATAACTTGCACCTTAAAACTTAATGGTAAAGCGTTTGAAAGGATACAAGAAGGAATAAAAAAAAGACAGCAGAATAAATATTCCCTGGAGTTAAATACAAGTTCTTAACAAACAGTGTTAAATAAAAATAAATAAATAAAAGCAGGAACTTTTACCTTCTAATCAAAATTAAATTAAACTGCTTATTAACGTTTCCCGGCCTATTTTCAATTACCTGTTCGTGCTAATGATGGGGGGAAAGAGCATCCCCTTTTTCCTCCTTTTCTTAATCTGCCCTTCGCATAAAGAATTTCTCCCCATTAATCAATTCATGTCGTCTTCAATTCAATCGGTTTGTTTAAAGCATAAGGGATTTAAATAAAAAAAAAAAGAAAGAAAAAGAAAGGGAAAACAGATCGGCAATTCAAAAAATAAAAAGCCACCGAGTCACGTATGTCATGCTTTCTAAACCAATTCAGGTTAACGTCGAAGGAGGCGGAGGAGGAGAAACCCTTTTCGTGCAAGCAAAAAGAAAAAAAAAAAAAAGAAAAAAAAGACACGTGCTTTTATCTCTTTCTCTACAACGACCAAGAAACAAGAAGACTTTGAAAACTGCTCTGGAACGCATTCCAAAATTGATCGGTTCTGGTTCAAGACGCCTGGCAAAAAAGAATAAGAACGAACCCCAAATGGTGGCGGTGATGACGATAATGATGATGATGATGACGCCAATAGTCTAAATCACAAAAGAGCCACAAAACATTCTAAAGAGAAGTAACGAGACCAAGGCGACCACATCCGACTCAATAAAAGGAGAAGCCTCCAGACCTTGCCATTCGTAATTATGGACTGATTCCAGAAGGATATGGATTTTAATGTTAAGGGATCGGGAAGGGTGTTGGAAAAAAACTGTTCAAGGGTCACGGTCACCATGGGGAAAGTTTAGTGGATTATCGATCTTTTAAAGGTTATCCTCCTCTCCACAATCTTTAGTTCAATATCTTCATTGTTTTCAGCAAGCAATTATTATTACTCCATATTCATGGTCTAATGGAGCCTCAAGAGAAATCGCAGACGACAGCCTTACTATGAAAGGACAAGACGAATTAGACCGTTCATTCATTTGGTAAGCCCGCAGGATTATTTTGTAAAAATGAAAATACATTAGCGAAATTTTAAGAAACAAACAAAGATTTAAACATCTTATAAAATTAAAAAGCATTAGAATTACAATTAAAATACTGACATGAAAAATAATCGAGATTTCTTTCTAAACAGACAAGTTGTATTTGAAAAATTGAAAGACTTGCTCTGTCCGAAACATTTTTGACTCAATCTTCCGGAACCCGAGATCTGAGGTATATGAAAAGAAAGCAAATTAAAGAAAATCTAAAGATTAGAAGTTAAATTAATCGCAAACAAAATTCTACTGATAAACTACATAATTCCACAGTTTCATGTTGAGCACTTTTCTTGGTACCATCTGAAGATATAGGCAAACATGTATTAATAGTATTTAATAAGTTGGACACCTTTTTAACTCGTAGTTGGACAGGTTTTAGTTTTGATTTAGACGCTGTCCTGTCTGTTTTCATGATAACCAAACGGAACTTAGTTGAGCTTTCGTTAGAAAAGAAAAAGAAACTCTGATCAAGCTAAGTAGAGGAGCTTCCTGCAGAAAACTTGTTGAAGAATATGGTGTTTCCTATCCAATCTCAACAGTTAAAAAAAATCTTAGAAGCATGGGAACACAACTGCAGCTAAGATCGAAAGATGAACAAAGGAAAACCAATCTAGATGAAGTCAACATGAAAATCATTATCCTCTGATGTTCCAAATCATAAGCAACACACAATATATTTCCAAGGAAGAAAAGTTTTAACTTTAACTTTATCAAGATTCATTAAGTTGGAAACTTTATGTTTGTACCTCAGCTATCCAACACAGACAGTTTTTACTATAAAAAGGGGAGGTGGTTTATATAAACGAATTTTCTTACAAATGATATTACAAAATTTCAAAAAAAATCTAGTTTAAAATTAGGTTATTATAAAGTCTTCATAAATGGCGACACTCTGAGAGATTGACATGCTTGACAGAACTCGGGAAATCATTCCAAGATAGTTTGATAGGAAAATCTCTTTCGCTCCTGTGTTGAAAATAATCTCGCAAATTTCGAAGAGGTTTTTGTAAATATTTCTAACATTTCGATCATACGTGAAGTCATTTTTCTAACGCAAACCTATAAGGTGTTTGGAGTTCTTTAAAGCACAGAAAAATTCGCAAACCTATAAGATTAAAATTTAGAAATCGGGAAGGAGATGTTGGAACAGAAAGCGGTGAAAAGAAAACGTTTCATTCTAAACTGACAACTTTATTGGACATTTATTACTTTGAAATCTAACAATTGGAACCATCATTTATTCAATTCGATATATGATCGGTGTTTAGGGCCCTATTAGAAACACAAGAAATCAAAAATTATGTAGTTAAAAATATTCTTTTTAACCTCAACAATAAATTGAATAAACAATTTTTCTTTTGGACAAAAGGACAATCCAACAAACATTATGAACGAGGGAATTCTCACAACAGTGTTTTGCGACAAGAATTTATTTAAGTCTAGACGACTACATTATAGCTTTTAAATAACGCAAAATGCCTTACTGGACTCATTTGTGATTCACTCAACAAAACTCTCTATTGGGTCACTCAACAAAACTCAGTATTGGGTCACTCAATAAAACTCAGCGTGTTCAAACATGGTACCGTTATAGGATATCTCATCTATGCAACATGTCTGTACGAAGACATTTCATTTATTCTGCAAATACCCCATTCATCTGCAAGTGACATTATTGTCAAGTCGAAATTTCAAAGTTCACCCGCGAAATGATAGGCCAAAGAATGGTCAATGATCGAGTGAATGCATCTTTGAAACTGTGAAATCGAAAACAGGAGGACCCTATGGCCAAGATGCAGCTCATAAGTCCTTCACCATCAAAATTGACTTTACTATGACGGGAATAGACCACGGAAAAATGGAAACATGTCTTATAAAACGGCGAATCTTGATACACTCTGGTAATCAGATGGTCGAGTTTGTGTCTGGTGGATGTCCGAAGAACGCTACATGCCTGCCTATGTAGTGACCAAGGTGAAGTTCGGAGGAGGCATTGGTTCCTTTTCATGGTTTGATTGGGCCAATTTCCTCCAGCTGAAGAAACTCCGACGTTCGCAACTTAAATGACTGAATGCAGCAATATGGGATTGGATCATTTCTTTATCAATACTCCCTTTACACTAAGGAAGGTGCGTGCGTGTTGTTTGAGGAGACGGGCTGGCCTGCACAGAGCACCGATATAAAACATCTATAGAATGAATTGAGCTAGGCCACATCGCCCGACATGTGATTTAACATATCAAAGCTCTATGGGAAGAAAGAAAGAAAATTGCTGAAGCTCTCTACCAAAACCTGGTGGACAGTTTTCCTCGGAGAGTGGGGGGTCGTAATAAAAGCAAAGGGAGTTTCAACACCATATAATTTCATTGTTTCAGTACAAAAATCCAGATATCCGGAAACTTTGAGACACGAAAAAACCCTGAAATAAAACTGAAATTGGAAGCTAATTTTTTTTATCTTTGACATAGGGTAGTCTCTACCCGAAACGTCAACTTTTATTCAGGGTTTTACCACTCGGGTTTCCAGTTTCAATATCTGAAGAGAAAAAAAATAAATGAAAATCTTTACAGAAACCTAGACTGAGGCCACTGTATTAGTTCAGCTTTTGAGTGTGGCAAAGTATTATTTTAATTCTTATACATTTTCAAACTTCTTTCATTATGATTGCTTGATATCGTCCCAACTTCGCTTTCATTAACATAAAATTCTTTATGCCCAATTTTTCTAGAGATTGTTATCAACCTTTAGCAGGGGGAATTATAAAATGGAGATATAAATCATATTCAAAATGAACAAGACGGTTCAAAACAACACTTCTGTTCTTCATATTCCTCGATATGAATTAAGATCGCACAACAGAATTTTTCCAAGTTACACAAGATAATACTTTGGATATATGAAAGCAACTCCTCGAAACACGTTCTTCAATAATATAATAAACGTAATCAAAATTAGCTCCAAGATTCCAAAATAAAGCAAAGTATTATTGTGAAATTGATGATTACATGGAATAAAATTCCGAGGCCAACCATAACTAAACATGAAAGAATAACCTACAATGACCATCCTACACTTCCATTTTTGGTAACCTTTGCCTTTTCACACCAATCACGACGTAAAGTAGAAACAAAGGGGAAAATGTCACGAAGAAAAGGAAAGAAGCCAATTATTTCTAATTATTTCCAAAAGAATTACAAACGATTTGAAGGCTCGGTCGTTCACGATAGCTCTTAAATCGCGAAGAAAACAATTGCGAACAAATATTCGCAGAGTTAGATTCATTATGTTTGGATTGTTGATGCGTGTGCGTGGAGAGCGTAGTCGCCCCACTCGTTGCGCTAGAAGTCCTAATTAGCAATGGTAGAAAACCGTGGTAATGGTGTTGGGGCCACGGAGCGGGATCGCATTTTGCTCCGGAGCGTGAGCACTAAGCCATCCAACAAGACACAGATCGCACGGCAACGAAAGACCGACAAACCTCCTCCACCTCGGCTGTTGGGAGCCAACGAAGCTCCTGCGTGTCGGGTCGAGGCAACGGGGTGAGTGGCAAGGCCGGTGTTTGTGCCTCCGTCGCCGTCGACTTACAAAACGAGAGCACTGCCAAAAGAGATTTTCTCCCTTCCTCTTATATAGGACAACTGTATAGACGTAAAGGCTCAAGAAACACTAGCATAAAGGCTTAGTGACTGGATTTTGCTTCCAATTTTCCAAATAAGCTTGCTAGTGAACTAATTTTTCAGACTTTTATTTTGTTCACGAAGACATCTGAGCACATAAAACGAGTCTATAAGTAAGTAAAATAAAAACCACCGGCACAATGTGATAATACTTTTAATGTGAATAACTTTTATAGTGAGTAAAAGGAAGAGGAAAAAAACAAACTTGACAACTTTGCATTGTGTTGTGAGAATAAAAATTGCCAGACGGCTCCTGTAGTATCGAAGCAGAATGGGAACGGGTATTATCAAATTGAAATGTCTTTTGAAAACTCTGAATTCATAGCTCCAAAAGTCGTTCCGCTCATGATTTGATCCTCCCAATGCTGTACTGACGCAGAAAAAACGTAACTAAGAGGCAAAAAAGCATTCTAGTAACACCATCATCGTTTCATTTTTTGCACTGTCAGTCTGAAGATTTATCAGAAACGCTGTGAAAATACAAGCGGAAACTAAGAACGATTATAATCACAATGCCACGGCGAATTTTATTGCTTCAATATCATCGCATCAATCATAGATATTTTCAATTTTGGAAACAGAAAATAACCTCACGGTGCTAGATCTGGAGAATAAGATGGAACGCAGAGAATCTTCACATTGTTTTCGAGCCATAAATGCTTACTTAATGCGGCGGTCCTGTGGGCCGGTGCATTGTCAGGCATGAGAAACAGATAACCTGCTGCTTTTTAAAATTTGAAATAAGGTATTGTTTACAATAAAGATGTTAGTTACAATTAACTGTTGCCCGCGACTTTATCTGCAAGAATGTTTAAAAATTCTAAACCAGAATCGGCCTTGGTGGCTCAGTCGTTGCGTGGTCGCCTCTGATGCCCGAGGACCCGGGTTCGACCCCGGCCGAGGACGATGAGGATTTTTTCAGGTAGAAAATCCTGAGATCACGCACTTCCTTCGGAAGGGAAGTAAAGCCGTTGGTCCCGTGTAACGCCGTCCTGAAATGACCATAGCAGTTGAAAAGGACGTTAATACCAAACAAACCAAACCAAATCTAAACCAGAACATACTTAAAGTTACTTTCTTGAATATAACCTTTACATAATAAAGAAATACAAATACCGTATACTTTATTGACACCGAGTTATACACACAACCAAACGATAGCACGTTTTAATTTGCTTGTAGCACAATTTGTTGTTTGTTTTGTGAATTAAAGTAGCATGTCAGCTTGTATTCAACTACCAGCTTAAGAGAGTTTAGCCTAGAAATCGGTTTCTAAATGGCGTATCACGATAAATCATACACCATTTTTTAAGTTACACCCAAAACAATGCAATTGTGAAAATCGCGTTAATTTTCGTGTAGTAGTTTTTGTGTGATGAGGTAAAAAAACAAACAGACAAAAAATCTAAATATAATTGTTTTGGCTTCTGTTAGTGTTAGTAAGACCTGTCACATAAGATTATCTTAAAAATTTTCTATGTACAAAAAACGCTCCCTCACTCTGTGCTGCTATATTTTTAAATGAGCGTTTGCTATTTTTGCCACTAGGGGTCTGATATCGATTAGCATGTCTGATATCGATTTAATATTTCTTCTCAATTGACTTTTGGATAATAATTGTGAACAATATGTATTGCTTTGTTATTGTTAACTTTAAAACGTTTTAGAAAAATAGTCCGTACGGAAGAAAATAGGATGGTATGATTTTATTGGTTAAAAATTTAGATAATTTTCAGACACCTGGTGGCAAAAGTAGTAAACGCTCATTTAAAATATAGCAGCATCGAGTGAGGGAGCGTTTTTTTTGTCCATGACTGCACAGACATCGGGTATTTATTTTAGGTATAGATGAGTTTTGATATACAACAATGGTTGATTAGGAAACAATTGATTGTACAACAATTATATGGGATAAATACAATTAATGAACAAATTTTTTAAGAGATGAGTTGGTTTAATAAAAAAAAAAAAAAAGAAAAGAAAAGAAAAGAAAAGAAAAAAAGAGACTTTGTTTCAAATCTGCAGTCCGAAGTATTGAATCATGATAATGTTTTTAGATGCAACAAATAAATATTTTATACCGTACATAAAACTTTTATTTATTTATCAATGGACGAGTCTACATCGGTAATACTGAATAAGGGCTTATAACAACTGAAATATGAAATATAAGCACGCGTTTCGTGTCTCTCGATATGTCGAGTAAACACAGCGTCTATGCTTAAGGTGCGTCTCCTTACTCGTCTGTGCTCACAATCGAATGTGGGACCACAAAGACGGCACATGCAAGCTTTACGCAGTATCTAAAACCACATAACGAGTGTATTTTATATGATGAAAAATTAAAATTTTTGCATCATCCATAATGATTATTGCATCCCGGTAACGCCTCTTATTTTGGGTCGGAACATTATTCTTAATTATAGAGAGGAATGAAAATCTATAGAAATAAATTAAGCACTTCAAAGCACATAGAAATTCAACAAGCGCATAAATTATAAATAAGATGAAGACTTCAAAAAGCATCAAAAGATCTAATGAACATCTAATTGATTCTTCAATGTTTCAAAATAATAAATTATGATTTAAATTGTAAGTAAAATATATTTATTGTAACGGAAAAGAATTTATTCCAATACACTAGATTCATTAATCTTCATTCAAAACACTGAAAGCAAAACGTTAGGCCATTACACGAGTTTGCTAGGTAAAACCACCGATCTCTATAACATTTTTAATAGAGATCAGTGAGTAAGACAGCGAGGTATGGTGGCGCTATCTGTTACCACACTTTCAATATATTTCATAATCTCTGTAGTAAAGATTTAAATAAAAGTTGTTGCTCAGACAACCACTATCATTGGCTTTTCATTGCCGGCGTGTGCTTCAAGCCAGCGCCAATAATGCTTAAACGTGCAACAACAACGCAGAACTGTTTCCGTAACGCTTTTTGCATCAAGCTTTTTGTAGAATGACGTCCAGCCTTAAACATTATAATGTAATATTGGTAAGTTAATTAGCATAAACTGTTATATATAAACAAAATTATTATTTATATTTTTCTCTTTTTTATGTGTGGTAATTATACTTCAGCAACTCGTAACCACACTTGTCAATGACATAATACAAATGCCGACGTCTGTGTATGTTTTAAGCAGAGCATCTGTGAATTTCATATTCAGATAAGGCAGCCTATTACCTTTTGTTTCTTCGTAAGAGTAAACAATATACAGCATGAAGCTGCAAAGTAAACAGTTACATAAATGAATTTTGTTTACGAATATCTTCTGAGAGTGCCTAGCATCAGCTTGATTTGAACATGTAGAAGGCACATGGGAGGCATATACGGAAGCCGGCATTCCAGTAATGGTAAAAGCTTGGACTTCATACATCCGCGAACCAATTTGTTTGTTTCTTTATCTTTCCAGCAGGGACGCTTTTTAGTGTTTATAAAATGTACCAAGTTACTTTGAATATTAAGGGCTGTATGTTCTCGAATAAAATTGATCGTAAAGCAAACATATCACCATGATAAGTTTCCAGATGAGTTCGTAAAATATCAAATTCCTGGTAACGAAACTGATCGATTCATGGAAAGATATGTGCAGCCAAAATAAAATCAGGGTTCTTCTTTCTCTTGTGAAAACTCTAGTGCCACGTGTTAAATATCTTGTTGAAGAATACCCAAGATCACTTCATTAATAGATACGGGCTCCATATTCTGATAAATCCAACAGTGGGATTCAACATCAGCATCAGCGCCTAAGCTATCAACATGCACTTACTAGTCTTAATCTTGATTTTTTTGCACTATAATTGCAAATTTTAGGATGATGATAAAATGACTTCATCAAGGGGTTTGTCCGGGCTTGATCGTCCCCAAAACTGTAGCCAAAATGGTGTTTTGAGTTTGGCACCGTTTTTCTCCCACGTGACAGAGGGCGCTGCGGTGCCATGTAGGTAGAACTTACTGTGTATTTTCATTGGGGAGTATGCTATTTTAATGTTTTACTCTTGTATTTTCTTTATTTTTTTTTATTTTATTTTTTTTATTTTTTAAATAAGTGGTGTCTAAACATATATACAAAATCAAGTGACAATTCAAACATTTTATTTTCTATAATTTTGATAATTTTCGGTGGCTTTTTTGTTTTTCAATGTGTTTGTTTCCTCTGTTTATAGATCTAATATAAAATGCATTCTAATGGTAACGTAGAATTTTATCACAAATTTTAAGATGTCAATTTGGTGGGTGTTGCATCTAATAGGGAATTTGGAAACCTTTTTATTGATTTCTTCCAAAACGAGCAACACCAAATCCCCATAAATTGGGCTGCACTTCAAAACATTCCCCATGCATCTTTCTATTGCCAGTAATTGATGATACAGCAATAGTACATGATTTTTGGCTCTAAAAGTGAACCAAACTATGAAGGAATACACGTGTTGAAGTGTAAATATCTCACGTCGTGCTACAGTAGCGCCCTCAAGCGTAGGTCAGAAAAAAATTGCCTCGCCTTGGCAGGAACTTGGGTACCTGGGTAGAATGTATCTTAACGAAAGTAAAGTTTCTTTCTGCCGATAGGGTGGCGCTGCAGGCGCAGTTGGGCAGATTGTACATGCAGCGCCACTTTTCAATAGAGTTCCCGCCCTACCGGGAGCTAGAAACTTTAGCTTCATTATAACAATGGAGCTCGATGACCAAGAATATTTATAGACCGTGGTAACAGTAATTTGTATTTAGGTTTAAGTAATTCATTGTTGTGGTCCGTGGACCATTGTTGTTGTAAATTTTTTTTCGAACTCGCGTAATGCGAGCTCTTGCCCAATGCGGCGATTTTCCCCCTCGCAATTAATTAACTCGGGTGCGAGATATTATACTGCCTGATTGTTGATAAAATTATTGCGTAATTAGTGTTCTATTTTGTTCTAGCACTTTCTTCTTCTTCTCCTTGCTTCTGCCACATCACTTCTCCTGTGCAGCCATGATGCCCGCTCGGATTGCCACTATTTCTTCCCCCTTGCTCCAGCCTTGATTGTACCTTCGTAATTCTAATTACGAGTTTGCCGACGTGGTCCCCACGTTTCATGCGTCTCGATGTTTATTCCGACCCGTCGCTCGTTTTCGCAGTCTCAAGCCTATTTGTCTGGACGGTACAATCTCTGCTATTTTTCTCCATACCCCAATATTTTCATCCGCAGAACCATGCAACCTAGGCTGTTGAGTTAACTGTGCATCGCGAGACGCTACCGCAAACGCTCCACTGAGAAATTTATTCATTTTTTCTTTGTACCAATACCTGTGCGAGATACTGTGAGTACTTAAATTCATATTTTGATTGTGTATAGTTTTTCTTGATTTTTACCATTGTTAACCATTGGACACGCTTTGTGTTCTAGGTTTTTTTTGTTTTGTTTTTTTTACTGTCATTAATAAAAATTTTTATAATTTAGCCTACTAACACCCGCCTCATCATGATCAATTATTCTCAGATTCATTTAATTTAATAGTCATCAGCTCATCTCAAATACTTTCCTATTTGGCAATTGCTATTAAATTACAGTCTGTCCCAAAAAGAGAGCTGGTGTAGTTTTTTTTTGAAAATAGCAAAGAAAATATCAACAGAATCACATTTTACTTTACGAATGGTTTAACAATCTTGAAATAAAGTAATATATTATGTTTTGAAGAAGATTCCATTTTCTGGAAAGGGGAAATAAAAAGAAAAGTAAAAACGGAATGTCCCAAAATGATAGCCACTGGGAGAGAATATGAATTTCTATAAAATGATTTCAGCTGAAGAATGATTTATCATTACTACTTAAATTAATAGTTATGGTAAAATGTTATTGAATATGAGACAGGGGAAATTCATGGTCTTCGGCAAAGACATGCCTCTGTAAAAGAAATTGCCGTACAGTAACAACGTTCTGAAAAAGTTATTTATAATTAGTTGAAAAATTCAATTGATTATGGCCAAAAGAAGACAACTGAAAGACCTCCTCCCCTTACTGGACGAGATAAAAGAGTTCTGATGCGTGAAATGATTAAAAACCCAACGTCTGTGAGAAAAATAGCTGCTTCTGTGCCATCGCAACCCTCAAGAATGACAGTTTGGAGAACGTTAAAATCAATGTTGAGTACACTAAAGGTATAGCATATACAATAGCATACAATATTATATGTAATGGGTGAATGTTGTTTATAAATACGTTGTTTCCTACATATACTGTATTAAACAGGTCAAGTGCAACCTGCGTGGAAGATGCACTACTTGCAAGCAAGAGAAAAATTTGCCGTAGATCACGTAACCTGGACGCGCGAATGGTTCAACATTATCTTTTCTGATGAAAACAAGTGGAATTTAGACGTTCCTGACGGATTTCACAGTTGTTGGCATGACATTCGCCATGAACAACACTTCTTCAAAGAAAAGGCAACAAGGTGGTTGTTCCGTGATGAAATGGGGGGCATTTGGCGGACTGGGCAAAACAGAGCTCATAGTTGTAGGCAGACGAATGAATGCTGAAAGTTACAGAAAGATGTTATAGATCCTCTCTACCTGTACTGAATCCCATATCAGGTGAAACACCGGTGTTCCAGCAAGATAACGCCCCTATACATGTTGCAAATGCTAATAGAAAATGGCTAGCGTTAAACAAATTGGACGTTATCGCATGGCCTGCTCTATCTCCAGATCTCAACCCGATCGAAAATGTTTGGATTATGGTTAGAGAGGTTTATAAAGATGGCAGGCAGTACAGTTGTACAGTATCTCTCAAAAATGCAATAATTGATGTATGGGAAAAATACCAATTGATGTTAATCATAAATTGCTAGAATCAATGCACAATCGCTACATTCAACTTATCAAAGTCAAAGGAGGAAAATCGGCCTCGGTGGCTCAGGGGTTGCGTGGTCGCCTCTGATGCCCGAGGACGCGGGTTCGACCCCGGCCGAGGACGACGAGGATTTTTTCAGGGGGAAAATCCTGAGATCACGCACTTCCTTCGGAAGGGAAGTAAAGCCGTTGGTCCCGTGTAGTCGTTTGCCGGCTGCACGTTAAAAGAACCCTTGCGAGGCAAAATTTGCGGCCCCTATAACGCCGTCCTGAAATGACCATGGCAGTTGAAAAGGATGTTAATACCAAACAAACCAAACCAACCAACCAAAGGAGGAAAGATTAAATATTAAAATTTATTCTATTGCACTTTTTGTTTAACTAGCTATCATTTTGGGACAGTCCGTTTTTAGTTTTCCTTTTATTTCCTCTTTCAAGAAAATGGAATCTTCTTCAAAACATATTACTTTATTTTAAAATTGTTAAACCATTCGTAAAATAAAATGTGATTCTGTTGATATTTTATTTGCTATTTTCAAAAAAGCTACACCAGCTATCTTTTTGGGACAGACTGTAGGCTTTCCAGTTTTCGAATCTGTTGAATGTTTGTTCGTCCCAGGCATGAGTAAAAATTAATAGTCAAGTTGAATTGTCTAAGAAATACATAAAGAAAGAGCGCAAAATGGCCTAAATGTTGACGCGCCCAAAACCTAACGAACCAATCAAACAATCCTCAAACTTCAGTTTCTGGTGGGTTTTAGCAGGACGGGCAACAACAACATGGACTTATGGTGGTAATCACAACGCCTTTCGATAGTAGCACGTTATGGAAATTCATATTCTCTCCCACTGGCTATCACTTTGGGACAGTCAGTTTTTAGTTGGGTTTTTTTATTTTCTCTTTCCAGAAAATGGAATCTTTTTCAAAACGTAATAAATTACTTTATTTTAAGATTGTTAAACCATCCGTAAAATAAAATGATTCTGTTGATATTTTCTTCGCTGTTTTCAAAAGAAGCTACACCAGCTATCTTTTTGAGACAGACTGTATTTTCGTCGCTGTTGGTTATGCCAATAATCTAGGATTCAGGATCACTTCATTCGTGAGATCTCTGCAATAGTTACACCTTTATCTATCAAAGGTTTATCGAAACTATATTACAACAAGCTGCTTTAAGTTTTTAAAGCAAATATGGCAAAGCGGCTATATTCAAAGTCTAAAAGTGTGCAATCAACTCTCGATTTTCCGGGGTAATGATAGGGATGAGGTCGACGATTAATCTAAAACCTCGAATAATCCGCGATCTTCTGACATGAAAAGTCAAAATTTAGGTTATATCGTTATAAAGAACAACGAATGTACGACATTTTACCGATTATGCACACAATAAGTATTTACATTGGCCAATGAGATTTTATTGTAGAACATTCAATTTCGCAGAAAGAAATTTTCAAACATCAGACTAAAAATGGTAAAATACTGTTTAAGCTTAAAATACCGTAACTGAAAACTTACGAAAATCAACAATTTAACACGGTTTCAGATTAAACGGTATAAAAAAATCCAACACAAGAATAATATAGGTATTTTAATGTTTAAAACAGACTGTCAGAATTGTTTGTTCGTTCGCAGCAGTTTCCTTTGTTTTATTTTTAAATACAGAGTGAGTAATATTGGTCACTGGACATAGCTATGTTTCAGAAATGGTGTGTAAAATGAATGATGTGACCAATCTAGCAGGGAATAGGATAGTGCTCTATCTTTTGGGACAGTTCTGCCCACCATATTGAAATCCGATATTTTGGTTCAAGGTTTATTTAGGTTACAGCAGCTAAAAGATGTGTTCAGTGTGTCGTCCCTGCTGCTGGACACAGAGCTCAAGACGCTTTATCCATTCATTATGCACGCGTACAAGAACGTTGGGCATAATGCTGTCACAGGCCTGTAGAATGCGTTGCTGAAAGTGATGTTTGCTTTGGATTTTCACAGCATAGACAAGTTGTTTACAGTGGCCCCATACCTAAAAAAATCTAGCGCTGTGAATCCGCAGGACCCTGCCGGCCAAGCAATGACCAGATAATTGCCTATCCAGCCACTGACGGACAAAACGTCTATTGTGTGGTGGTTCACCATCTTGATGGAAAAAACTCAGGAAAGTGCCATCTTCAGTCAATAGTGAAGGGAACAGTGCTCTGTAGCATTCGCAGATACTCATCAGCATTTAGGGTATCGTATATGAAAATGCCCAATTAAACGGGTTCCCCATATCCCATATGACGCAATAACTTTGGCATCACCAACAACTTTGGATGGATCCGTCCAATAAAGGTTCGTATCTCAAGTTCTAACGGTTCACATGAACATAAAAATTTGCCTCATCACTGAAGGGTCCACTTGATAGTTGTGCAGAGCCAATGTACAGAACTCCTCATGCCTGTCCGGATCATTTTCGGATTGTTTTTGCTGCATATGAACTTTGAATGGTTACCATTTGTTGTACACAGAATCCGTGGGTGCCTTCTTGTGCTGCGTTGTGGACTCTTTGCAAATCCTGCCAACACTCTTGATGTTTTTGGATAGACTGTACAAGCTTTATTTTCAACACTTCCAGCATTACCACACGTGCGACGGTGTTACGCGCGATTGGTTCTCTTTCGGGGTGCTGGACGTTGAAATCAACAGCAACGGTACGGTAGGGGGTTCCCTGAACATTAGGATCAGCTCAATCCTCTCCTCCTTCATTAGTGCCATCTCCAATTGCCTACAACAGACAATAGTGGAGTGCTAATGTTTTTGTTAATAACTTGTATACCACAACAGATAACTGTAATGCGATTGCAGGAATGAGCTCTTGAGAAAAGAATTAGTGCTATTTGATATGCCACATCATCCCCTTCCCATTTTAGAAAATGAACCTTGACCAAAAATGGCGTCCAAACTCCAAAACTGTCCCAAAAGATAGAGCACCTATCCTGTTCCCAGCCAGCATGATCACATCGTTCATTTTACACACCATTTTCGCAATATAGCTATGTCCAGTGAGTTTTGACTCACCCTGTAGATAAATTGAGCTTATCAGCTAATTAATAAACATGTTATACTGTTCATAACATGCATTTTATTAGTAAAACTTATGGTGATTGTGCAGTTCTTCCCTCCCTTTTTTCGCTCAGTGTATTTACACATGATAGCTTTTTCTCGTGGAGCTGACGTTTGGTTCCATATTTTAGCTTTTTCGTAATATTCATGGATTTTTGCCCTCTGAATATTTAATTAAGCCTCTCTTCTTGTTTAGGGCTTGGCTATTCAGCGGGAGACCTTTGACCCCTTGTCGGGGGTGGTTGTTTCCTTTGCTGAATAGCCTTTCGTTGCCATGTGTTTTATGGCCCTTTTCCGTTCTTGGACAGAGGAGTCAACTTAATTAGCGCGTTTTTCTTAGTTACGTCCTTTGTGAGAGAGTGACTCTTTCTTGGATCGGATGACCCCGGGATTCGACGGGTTTGGCTGTCAATTGATTGGTCGATTGACTTGTGTCGGCTTCTTTATGAAGTTTTAGACAGTTTTTCTCTCCAAGTTTTGGAGAGGCAGATTGTGACTGGCCGGCCAGGGGAGCAGGTCGTGAGACGTCGCTCGCTGGTCGGGCAGAGATTGTCGCTGGGCGACCGCTGGTGCGAGATCGGATCTCGGAGTTGGTTCTTCCGCCGATTGCCGATGGCCCTACGGCTTCGAGCCTTGTCGTAGACGGATGGGTTCCCAGTCTCGTGCGGCATTGTTTGCAGGTGGAATTGCTTGACACATGGTCGATCCCCTCTCTGTCTCCTTGGTCTCCGCCGACTCTTTTCCTCACACCGGATCCTCGCTGACTTTCTCCGTCTCATCAGCTGTTCCAGAGAATCATCGTAGCTCCGTCGGTAAGCTGATATTTTCGTAGGCATGTTCGCACCGATTTGCGTTTTACGGTCGTACTTTGCTGTTTTTACTCGCTTAACCGTTCTCCGTTTCCTACTTTATATCCCTGTTACCCAATCCAACTTTCACTCTGTCTAATAAAGGCGTTATCTATGGCCCAGACAGTTTTCTTTCTCTTTCTCTGCTCACGAGAGCGCCCAGCCAGCAGTATTCTAAGGATGATTGTCGCCCTGTGTTAGGTAGTGTATTGTAGGTAACATTTCATTTATTTCTTTTGCTTTGTGGGTTGAAAGCCGTGTTTTTGTTACGTTGTTGCTTACTTGCGTATTATGATTGATTGCTTTGTTGTTGATTGTTATTTACTTTTGTTATCCTGATTTGTTTATTAAATTGTGTTGTTTTGCTTTTTAATGGCTTTTTATTTGATGCGTTATTTAAGCTTAAGTCTTGTTTTTTTTTGTTTTTTGCTCTTTCTTGTCCTTCATTGCGAGTTTGGTAGTGGTTCAACCTCCTGAATTCCACTATACAACTTTTACCATCCTTAACACAACGCAAATTCAGGATCGTTGAATCGTTCGCCAAAATCGTAGTGGTTTCCTTTTCCCCGTTTCCCATGTAAGTGGTGCCGTGAGGTAAGGTTCGGGTCCCGTTCTCCATACAAGTGGTGCCGTGAGCACCGTTCTCCATAAACTCATTTCCACTTCTTTTGAAGTTGTGACCGCCCACGTTAATCCAAAAACCGGATAATCCATCCCGAATAACGGGGCCTTGAGTATAACAAGTAGTTGTTAATTTACCAAAAAAGTCAGTTTCGTTTAGCACAAAAGCTCCGCTAAATGCGTTCACCTAATTTTTCAGCATTTCATGATCATTGTGTCATTGAGATCATAAAGTGGCGCCTTTTTTAAGGTAGCTAAAACAATTCCTCTAAAGAAACATTCTTACCGGTAATTTAAAATGAAACGTCTTTTTATTGGGGCGCCCCCCCGCACATAACAGGGGGTGTCGAGGGGCGTTCAGGGGCACAAAATGGCACTTTTGCATTCGTGCAAAGTAGAAATTTCCTCTTAATGTAAAAACAAAGGAACACGCTCACGCCACTTTATCCATGGCTAGTTCACAAAAACATTTTTCTCAAAATACATAAAGCGTTCAAAACAAGCAATTTATCTAATATATAATTTCATTCTTTATATTTCCTTATATAAGCGGGATGTTTACGACTGAGTCTCGTTTTCTTTCTCCAAATAAAAAAATAAAATCCAAAATCCAATAAGAAATCTAACGAGGAAAGAAATCATTGAGCGATTCAATTTTTTTGTTTATAAATCTTGGCAGATTTTCCCAAATAGAATTCTAATATGGACGATAATTTGGGTTAAATGAAAGGATTTAAAAAACAAAACATCTCAATCATATATACGGTGATACTTTATTATATATTTCTTCTTCCTTTAGGATGAGCTATGTTTCTGAAATGGAATGTTTTGATTTCATCCCTTTGTCTCTTCACAATGAACGACTTATGAAGACGGAAGTATATGGTTGTTTTTATAAAACAAATTTATTTCGAAAGACATGTAACTTATCATTATCACCAGGAAGATAAAAGAACAATAAATAACACATTCGCATCTTATAAGCCTTGACATAGACACGTCTCGTTAGTGTTATTATGATTTGTTTATTAAACTGTGTTGTTTTGCTTTTTAATGCCTTTTTATTTGATGCGTTATTTAAGCTTAAGTCTTGTTTTTTTAGTGTTTTGCCGTTTTTTGCTCTTTCTTCTCCTTCATTGCGAATACCAAACTTGCATTTATTCTATTGTTAATCCATTAGGCCATGCTTACAGCATTCCTGTAATAATAAAATAGAGTAAAAAACAAACTAATTTTTACTGAATTTATATCAAGTTTTCAAATGATTCTCGATTAATGACCACAATAAGATCCTTTTCAGTGACTATAAATTTAATGGTATTTGCATTTCTTTACTTAACTTTATATAAACATTTGAATATACAGAGTGTAACAAAAAGGTACGGCTAAACTTTCGGAAAACATTCCTCACATGTAGTGGAAGAAAATATCTTTTATGGGCATGGGTCATGAAACTCTTATTTCCATATTAGAACTCATTTTCTACAACTCTTCATTAATTACATTACTCGTGGGAAACACACAGGAGCGTACCATATGAAACTCTTTCTTACATGAAATGTTCAAAATGCCCTCCTTTAGTATGGATACATGCATCAACCCGCCGTCGCATTGAATCCCGGTTGCGGTGATGTAACCCTGGACTTATTACTATTTGCAGCCTTCCACAACACGGGCACGAAGATTCCCTACATCTTGTACCGGGGTTCCATACGCAAGAGCTTTCAAATGCCCTCACAAGTAAAAGTTTAGTGGATTTAGGTCCGGAGAGTGTGGAGGCCAAGAAATTGGTCCATCTCTACCTATCCTTAGGTCACCTGTCCATGTGAAAATGAATTTTAACATGGAAATAAAGTGTTTCTGGGCCCATGTTCAATAACATTTTCTTCCTCTACATGCGAGGAATGTTTGCCCAGGGACTTACAAGGGGACCACATGGACATGTAATCACGGATTTGGTTGAAATTTTCGGAGGTCAATCTATAACATTAGTGTACCTTCTGTGTGAAAAGATTTGACTCAATGGCTATTCGTTATGGAGAAAAAAAAATTAAATATTTTACGTTTATTATTGTAAAACCAGATAAGCCAAATGGGAAGAAAGGTATACAACTTAACAGCGGTGATTAACATCAGGTTCTGTGGATATACTGCTCCGGGTTCGATTCCTGTAGTATTGAAATTGTTTCATTTTTGTCCCATTATTTTTTTCCCCATTTTTTTCTATTTTTTTTTTGTCATTATTATTTGTTTTCACTTTGTATAATAACATTCACATACATAAGCAACGTCACAGGTTAAAAAAAAATGCAAAATGTGTTGTACAATATTTTCACGGGCGGTGATTGCCGTGACGTGTGAAATAAAAAAGAAACTACAGGGTGATTCAGTCAATTTCTGACCATTTCAGTACTATGATTTATTGACCCATTAATGTTTACAAACTTAGCATTTCAGTATGATATTTTAGGCAGTTCGGAGTTTTTATTCCCGTGGAAAAGTCTTGATGATATGCTCAATGTGGCAACCACGAACGTTTTGAACTGCTCGCAGCCGAATGGTTATCCAGGATTTCTGCATCCACAAGGGTGCAGCAGTCGACGATGCTTTGTCGCAGCTGGTCTAGGGTTCTTCGTGCTGTAGTGAACACACTGTCTTTAAGGAACCCCCAGAGATAAAAAATCACATGGGTTTAGCTCAGGACTCGTAGGGGGCCAAAGAAAGCCACCCCCGAATCGATCTGGAAACCTGTTTGAAATGACACGATTTCCGATTTTCTGATTGAGAAAGTCTAGCACTTCATTAGTGGTGTGAGGCCTAGCCCCATCCTGTTGAAACCATTGATCTCGAAGCGGTATACGCCTCCTTCGCAGCTCGGGGATGAAGAAGGTTTCCAACATGTTAAGGTAAGCCTGTGACGTTACGGTGCCCTCAAAAAAGAACGGACCAATGATGCCTCTTTTGGAAATCGCGCACCAAGCCATAACCTTTCGTGGATGAAGAGGTGACTTATGGATCTCATGAGGGTGCTGGGAAACCCAAAAACGAACGTTGTGTTTATTAACGTCACCTGACAGATGGAAGAAGGCCTCATCTGACACCCACAGGTTGTCCACAATGTCCTGATTGGCTTCCATTTCTGCTCCAAACGCCATCGCAAACTGCTGTCGCTTCTGTCTTCCAGTGTCTGTTAACTATTGATAAACATGGATCTTATACGGGAACAGGTGTAAATCCTTTCTCGTGGTATACGACAGCCCTTCTTCAATGGATAGGCGGCGAACAGATTTTTTTGGTAGGGGAATCGACCAACCTTGTGCGAACATTTTCGACAACTTCGGCCGTTCGAACACATCCGCCTTTTTTCTTGCCTTTAACACATCCAGTGGCACGAAATTGCTTGACAAAATCCATGATTGCTTGCCTACCTGGTGCGTCTCGATATTACACTCCTTCCGGAACTTTCTTTGAACGGTTACAGGTGATTCGACAACTTTCTTTGAACGGTTACAGGTCATTCGACAACCATGCATTTCTGCTCTGTTGATAAAGCGGGTGCCATTTTTCAACAATACGATTTTCATGCAGCGCCGTTGCAACAATACAAACTCCAACTATTTAGAAATTCGATATGGCGCTCATATTCTTTCAATTGTTTATCCCTAATGCACGTCATTCGAGTGAAATGGTCAGAAATTGACTAAATCACTCTGTATAAAGAAGACGAAGTTACTGCGAACAGAAGAGGTCCCATTCCAGAACCTTGTATAACGCCTCCTTTAGATGGGACTATACTTTTAGGTCGGCCAGACATAATATTAAAATGATTCTCCAGGTAATTCTGGCTTAGTTGAATATAAGGCGTAGTAACTCCAAATGACCTTAAATCACTTATGACTTGCTTTCGTGATATTGTGTTGTATGCTTTAGATATGTCCGTTTGTACAGCTATAAAGTTATCATCATTATCATATACATCGACTGCTGACATATATATATATCTAACAGTAGCCATTGGATCCTAGACTTAGGTCTACTATGTAATTGATTTTTTGGTATCTCTTCGCACTATCGACGGTCTATGCGCAATCGTCACCACCAAATCACGGATCGCCAATGACCATCCGTGAAAATACAGGGTGCATTATGAAAGTAATGCGCATAATTTTATTGTGACGCGACTATCCATCGCAGCGCGCTCGGACTGGTCGAATAATGTGGTGGGGGGTCTGCCCTTCCAAACGCGCCCCGTCTCAGTTCGCACGAAGTCTGTTTTTCGATTGTGTCACAGCACGATGGAGCGTTCGCTGGAACAGCGGTACGCGATCAAGTTTTGGGTGCGGCTTGGGAAGAATGCAACAGAAACTGACATCAAAGACGTCTTCAACCTCCATCACGACAATGCCCCCAGCCACACGGCCTTCGTCGTCACCAACTTCCTGACCCGGAGCAAGAGCCCCGTTATGCCCCAGCCTCCTTACAGCCCTGACTTGGCTCCGTGTGACTTTTTTTTTGTTCCCTCGACTGAAGAGAGAGCTGAAGGGAAAGCACTGGGAGTCGGTGGAGAACATCCAAGCTCATGTTACAAGGTTCCTGAAAAACATTCCAGTCGAGGAATTCCAGGGTGCCTTCCAGGCGTGGCAGAATCGTCTCCGCAAGTGTATTGATGCAGGAAGAGACTATTTTGAAGAATTTTAACCATTTGTACCAAGCGGATCAATAAACCTATTTTTTCCAGAAAATGCGCATTACTTTAAAAATGCACCCTGTATTGTACAAAATTTTTCTATATTGACGATATTATACAATATTGAAATTTTTTGCTTATTTATGTGAATGTTATTATGCAAAGCGCAAACAAATAATAATGGCGGAAAAAATAATGAAAAAAAAAATGGAAAAATAATGGAAAAATATTGAAAAAAAATTTCAATACTCAGGAATCTAACCCGGCCAGTATATCCACAGAACCTGATGTTAACCACTGCGCTACCGCTGTTAAGTTGTATATCTTTCTTCCCATTTGGCTTATCTGGCACTACAAAATAAACGTAAAATATTTATTTATTTTTTTCTCCGTAACGAATAGTCATTGAGTTAAATCGTTTTACACAGAAGGTATACTAATGTTGTAGATTGACCTCCTGAAATTTCAACCAAATCCGTGATTACATGTCTGTGCGGTCCCCTTGTTAGCCTAAAAAAATGGCATAGCCCCAATCTGGAATAAAAATTTAAATGAAAAAGTTATAATCCGTTTTAAGAATTCGAATTTTTTAAAATTGTTAAGCTGGACTAAATTGTCACTGGAAATAAATCAGTTTGCCAAATTGGGCGTCTTTTGAACAATGAGTTGATTGAAACATTTGGCCCTAACAGAAAAAAGTGAAGTTGAATAAAAACGATACATCGCAATTCTATCTTCTCATATGTGTATTAATTAAGAGTAGAAATCTCAGTGCTTCCAACTTTTGTTATGTTTTGAATTATAAAATAATCGCTGACGATAACAAATCTCTTTAACTGGTGACTCCAACATCAACGTTTCAACAAACAAGTTTCAGTTCCTTGAAAAAATATTACTGTTTCGATATAAAAATAAAGAATTATAATAAAATCGTAGAAAAATAAAATTTCGCACCTCGTAAAAATGGATTTATTCAGTAAAAACACTACTGCCGCTGATCAATGATTAAATGGATTTGAGAGAAATGATTTTAACAACAATTTTAAGATTTCATTATGCTTCGAATAGTCATCGCACTGTCTAGATTTAAACTCTGGATATTTCACTTTTTCTCCGCAGAAATGCAAATAAGACGCTAGTTCAATTTAATTCGATCTTAAAAAATTATTTCCAAATGCATCTTGCTTAGCTCACATACGCATGGCGTTTCAGCTCGTCTAAGTGATATTAAGCAGCAGAATCATTATATGCTCGACCCGAAAATCATAAACAATTTGGTAAGCCTAAAAAAAACTAAAACAATTAGATGGCAATTGTATACAATTATTTAAACAATGACTACCATTATATACAATTTCCCCTTGTTTTGTGAATGTACTGAGTTTCGTGCGTCCCTTCTAAGGTGACAATGGCCTTGCTTACAGGTGAACTTTCTTCGCTCAATTGTAACAACAAATGAGGCTACGAAATTTTAAAACGTGGCAAATAATAACAATAATGATAACAAAAATCGATTTGGGTAGATAGAATTCAAATAATTTAGCTCTTGAGAGGAGTAAAGACGAAGAAAGGGAAAATGATTCATTCTCCGAGGGAAATATAAAACGCAGAGAAGATAATAACGTGATTGCGGTGGCGGCCGAGGGAAAATTATCGACTTCACGCTTTTCAAATTACATCTGCCACGAATGGTGCACTTCGAAGTCGAGCGGGAGGAAAAAAATTTTGGTCGGGGGTTTGGGCACAAAGAAGAAAGGAAAGAAGAAAAAAAAAACATTTAATGAAACGTGTAAAGGCGAGACGCCTTTAAATGTTTGCAATAAAAGAAAGAAGAAATACAGATGAGATCAGATCGGTGAAAAGGAAATGGAAAGAGGAGGAGGGAGAAGCGAAGGGAGTGAGATACGAAATCGGTTCCAACCACAACCACCCACCAAAGAGCGATTACCGATCCGGTTTGGAATGCGGGCGAACGGGGTGGGGTCCAGAGTCGGTGCTACAGTTTACATCGCCCGCACGTTCCACGTGGGCCCCTCGCTTCTCCCTCCTCTCCATCCCCCTTCTCTCCTTTCCTTTAAGCTTCTCTTGTGCCACGTATACGGGCTGACCCGGGTTCACAACCGCAAGTACAGGGTTGGCTTCCCTTGTGGTCTCCACCCCGAAATCAGGGCCATTCAAACTCATCACGACACACGACCGACTCGGGCGCAAAATCAGCTGGCGAGTACAAGACCGGGACGACTCCTCCTTTCCCTCCTTCTCATTTCCCATTTCCATTCCCCTCCCGCTAATCATCCTCACTGGCGGGAAAAAAAAATGAAATTACGACTTTGCATTATGGCGACGGAACTATTTCATCCCCACACCCAACATCAATCCACTCGGAAACCTCCTTTCATTATCTTTGAAATTCGATCGCCTTTAATAAGAAGAATGATCCATTTGAATTGGCACTGCTTCGGCGGAGAGAAGTCTTCTCGCGAGGAAGAGAAGCATTTAATCACTTTATCAACTGTATATAGAATAAATGTCAAATTTTGGGCGTAAAAAGTTTTAATCATTTAAACTTAATCACACACTGATTGATGATACACAGAATTTATGATAAATAAAAATTTAAAACTACTAAAAAGAAGAAAAATGCAAACTATTAGTCCTTACAAAATATTTCTGCGCAAATTTGGCTTCCAGCATAATCTTGCTAGTAGCACGTTAATTAACAAAAACAAATAAAATATAAACGAAGTTAATTAATCGACGTCTTAAATTTAAGGTGAATTTATTCAAACAATAATGATGCTTAAAATGTTCATTTATGACAAAATATGAAGCGTGTATAATAAAAACAATATATGTTCGAACAGTCTTGGATTGGTTCAGGTAGTCGTTTCGTAATATACGATCAAAATATAAATTTCCAAGCAAGATACAGATAACCTGGAAAGAAGGGGAAAAACCCTAACCGCAAACATTTGAGATATGAAACGCCGAATATGTATTTTGAAGGCTATGCCTTCAATCTTAAAGGAGAGAGTCTCAATCTTGCCATTGAGGATGAAAGCATAGCCTTCGAAATACGTATCGGGTGTTTAGTATCTCGAATGTCTTTGTGTATAGAAATATTTTTTTCCATTACAGGTAATTGCATATGACAGTACCTTCTGATTTTATTATTATTGAGGATACAGATGGCATGATAAATTTCTATTAGTAATACTATTAGTAATACTAAGTCTTATTTTAATGTGCAAAATAAATAAATAAATAAATTTAATAATAATAATAATAATAATAATAATAATAATAATAATAATAATAATAATAATAATTCAATTCATTTATTGTGTTCACGCAGCTAATTCAAGCTAACACGGAACTACAATATCGAGCAAATAGAACAAGAGTTACAAGATAAAAAGAAATAAATAAAAACAATATTACGGAGTAAATATAAAACAGGTATTTGACAAAAAGAACTAACAAAAAAAAATACAAAATGACAAGCATTGAATTCAATAAATGGTAACAATAAATGCAACTATAAACACAATCATAGGATAGTAACAATGACGAGGGAATTAAGAGAGACCCGTGTAATTTGAACCCCCTAAGGGAAAAGGGATTGTAACTTCTATTCCGAGGCTAACGAGAAATACAGGCTCCGGCACTGAAAAGTCACCTGACCAAATAGGTCTAGCAACAATTCAATCTTCATTGTTTCCAACAAAACAAAAAACACTGATTGTTAAAATATGAGATGGAAATAATGAAAGTTATATTGTTAATAGACCTATCTTGGTCAAGTGACTTTTCAGTACCGGAGCCTGTCTTTCTCGTTAGCCTCGCTTCTATTCAAAATGACGTAGCTCCAATTTTCAAACGTAGGTATATAGCAGACATTTCGGGCTATCTTTTGGTGCACCATTTTTATGGAATATTATAATGATATAGATTTCTTATGAAATTTAAAATTTTTTGCATTCGGTCTGAATTATACAACGGGTAGTGTAAACTGAACCAGGTGGTCCAATTACACAATAGGCCGAATAATAGCAGAAACTTTTGTTTTAACTTATGTGTTTACTTGTTTTTTGCTTTTCCTTTCGGCTCTTGTAGTCATTTTTAGGCACCCTATGGAACGTATTAGATAGGATGAACTTATATCTTAATTAAATAAATAACTTGTGGGTTATATATTTAATAAGTTAATGCAGTATACTAGAGTGAATATTAAGTTTCAAATACAAGATTTTGCCAGTTGGATATGTCAAAAAAACGTCCAATTTACACAAAGTACATAAGGTCCAAATTACACAACATACCAACAATTCTAAAATCAAAAATAGTGACCAACCTTCAAAACCTTTCCAACTAAAACCATTCCTATTAACATGTACATAGACCCCTTTTCTTTAACCCATCTTTGATACATACCGGCACTGACTCGTATAGTTACATATACGATTACTATCTTACCTCAAAGTAACATAGACCGTACGAAAAGAGAAAATTTCATATATTTTCACCAATAACTCAAGCAATAGATGGTATGCATGATGACGTCACGCATCAAAGAAACTTGTTTTGCCGCCATGATTGAGACCAAGTTGAGACCTTCGAGCATAGAAATAGAAGGAATATGCTCGAAGATTAAGATCAAACAAATGAAAAATTAAAAATAAAAAAAAAAAAATCAGCATACCTTTTTACTTTAAAAAGTCAATTGCAAAGTAAAAAATATTTTTTCGTGCCTCTCATTAAAATAGGAATTCATAAAGTTATAAAAAGGCAAAAGTATGGCGGAGCGTAATTTTTTCATTTTAAATTTTAATATTAAACGCCCGCTGTTTTTTTTTTTTTTTTTGATGAGAGGTATTAAAAATAATTTTTAACTTTTCATTGCACTTTTAAAATGTATGCTTAATTCTTTTTTATTTGTTTATTTTTTATATTTTCTTTTTAGTCATGGATTTCCAATTAATTTAACCCATGCTTTTGCTACAACTATGTAAAAATGAAGAAAACTGAATACTACAGGTAACCTATTCCTTACCCCCAGCATGAAAAATTAAATAAAAACACTTTCAATCCTTTCTAAGAATTCAAATTTTGAAAATTTTTATACTCTCACTGGAAATGAATCAATGTGCCATATATGAATAATTAATTTTTTACTAATTATTTTTGAAAAATACTCAAAAGGCGGGGTTTATGTTAAATACTCAAAAGCGTACGTAAATTTAAATATCTTTATCAATATTAGCATTGTCTTTGTTAAAAATTGTAACTAATGTTTTGGCTGGGTCGATCAAACCGAACTCAGATCTTTAAAAATCGGTAACAAGAACAAGGCGAGTCGAATAGCACATCTGATGCAAACAAACCAATACGAGAAAGCAAGTCGGGAGAATTTTCAGCAGCTTTGAGAAATTTTTTCAAATATGATAGGATATTATGTTCAACGACTTTCGATACTGGCTAAAAACATACTGGCGTTTACTAAACATACGGTAAAAATTGAAGGGGTGGTTTCATGTAAAGCTTCTTAATCTACAATAAGTGTTGAAAATGACTACCACCAGCTAGAAAGCATGCATCCAATCTTCTCCTCACTAACTGTCGAACTCTTAGAAAATACCAGGGTTGTTTCTTATTGCATTACACCAACACCACCTAGAGAGAAGGTCTGCGCACGGAGACGTCATATACCGTTACATCATCGTAAAAAGTCATTTTTAATCGTATTTCTACCAATAATAAACCCTAAATTATGACTTCGTATGATGATGCAACAATGTATGACGTTTCCATGCACAGGTCTTTTCTGTAGGTGGTGTTGATTACACCCATCAACTATACCATTTCTCAAATCTACACTTTCCACTGGAGTGTAACCACGAGTAAACTGGTAAGTGTTTTCAATATCTATACTAACCCCGTGTGAGTGCAAATAGACAGCCGTTTTTAATAATCAGAATGTTGTTAAAAGATATGAATATCTTATGTCGAAAAACCTTTATCGCCTTGTATCTTCGGAAAAAAAAGCTACATTCCAAAAAATATCAAAGGAGAAAAGATTCTTTAAATTATCTAAAGAACCATCCCTTGAATTTTTGCCTTATGTTTAATAAAATCCCGTTTACTAATCTAAAACCGGCCATTACACTTAATGTGACTAGAACTTTTTCATTCAATTTTTTATTTATTTATTTTTAGAATTTACTATTTAATTAATATTTCATAAAATTCTGAGATTTTTTATTTATTAGTATTCTTAATCTCAATTAATACTGAGAATAATAATTTATTTTAATTAGTTTTTACTTCAAGCTGTTTACATTTTATTTCTTAACCATAAATTCAACACTAAGATTTTTAAATTAACCATTAGGATTTGATTAGAAATTCAAAAAAATACTATACGCAGTCAAACTTTTCCAACTTTTCCAAAAGATGATTTGGCTAATAACCCCAAAAAAATAAAAATAAAAAAAAATAATAAAAAAAATGGCCAAAATAAAGATTTTGAATTTTCCCCCATGGTCATTATGCAAGATACCCCTAAAATATGGAACATAGTTTTTTTATATAGTAAACAAAATAAAGAATACCTTGACCGTAATTTTCCAGAAAGATAAATAGGTCCTGAGTATAAGTGCCAAATCCGCAGAACCTGAAGTTGTCACTAATCCTGGTTTACATTGAGAAAACTGCTGATTTACATCATCTGGCATCCAAGTACGCTATTCAGAAGATACCCTATCAGCTTTAGGCGTTTGTCCATGGATTGGCCTACCAAGAATGACGTCATTTCGAAAATATTGTAAGAAAATCCCTATGATTCCCGAATTTTGTATGATATATTTTTAGAAGACAAGCATGCTCTTACATTTTATACCATTGGATTTCTAGGCATAAATCAGACCCAAAAGCAAAACGTTCACGCAATACAAAAATCAAAACAAAGAAAATTATTGATGAAAAATAGGAAAGAAAATTGGCTGGCGCATCTGCACGGTGAGCAGAAGGTTCCTGGTTCGATCCCAGGCTGTGGAATTTTCTTTCCTATTTTTCATCAATAATTTAAACATCTGAGGTATGGCGTGTATAAAAAATCCTCATAGATCCATTTATTATTCTTTAACAAAAGAAAAATTTTGAAAAAGTAATGAGTTTCCCTTATAAAAGAAAACACAAAACCAAGGTAAAACTGTTTTCCATCAAGGTGTTTTCTTTCATCTGTGTGTTTTCGTTCCCGCTATGTACATCAACTTCATCAAGAAGGATGATACAGAGAACTTTCCATTTCATAAAAGTAAGATTATGATAAAACGATGAAGTAAGAGATATTAAAGCTGCAGAGTATAGAGAAAACACGAAAAGTGAAAAATTTCTAATCTGCAAATACAAACATGATACGAAATACAAATCAGATACCTATTTTATATATTGGAGAAGAGATTTTTTATTTTTCAGTTTTTCTTTTCTGATTAATAAAACAGATATAAGATCTTAACATGTTAGTGCAATTTATTAATATTGTGCTACATGGAAAAAAACAAAATCCTTTTATAAAACATGTAAGATCAACTAAAGCAAATTCTAATGCAGACAATTTTCAATTGCCACTAGGAATTGGTTAAGCCACTCTCGTCTATAACAAGACACTAACCAAAACAAGCCTACCTCTCTAATGCAAACTACAAGAACGACATACGCATCAATTTTATTTAAATACATTTCCTTCCTGTCTCTCATACCGTCAGTTGCATAGTCCATCATCTCCTCATCCACATCATCATCACTAAACTCTGGAACCACTCTTCACCAAGGAAGAGATTTACTGCCAAGCCTCTGACCCTCTTCATTCTCACCTTTCTCCGAAATATCACCTACGCCACGAATGGCAAAAGAGGAGACGAAATATTAAAAACGATGACTCCTCCCTCAATTTTCCCTCCATCCTTTGTTTTTATTGCAGACTGGTCGAAAGGGACTAATTCAATTGTATTCGGTTCGACTGTAATTTTTTTAAGAGCACAGGGGTAAAAACTGTAAACCAAAATGGCTCAGACGTTTTTCTCAGAAAAAACCGTCACACACACACAAACACGCATACACACAAACTAAGCGAGATCTCCACCAACGTCTCATGCATAAAAGATGAAGGCGAGAACCCCAACTTCACATCTCCCTAAAACTGCGTGCATTTTCAAGACTCTAAAACCAGTGGAATGAAAATAAAGGGTTGTGGAATACTGTAAAAAACCTCTTAATAGCTCTTCTTCATGTGTTTTAGAGAACGTGATATCCATGCTATCTTTTTATTTCATTCACACACACACACACACACACACATACATACATAGTAATAATGAAGGTGATGATTCAGATGATGGCTATAATATTATTGCTATTTTTAACCATGTCTCCCCTTTTTATTAGCCTGATGATCTTGAGCTTTTACAACTTAATCAACTTTCGATTTTTTCTTCATTTTTATTATTATATTACTTCTTCATAATAAATAATTCTATTTTAAACCACGATCATAAAACATGTTCGAGATGCACTGGAACCATTTCTTCCTGCTATTTCGGTTTTAAATGAAAGGTTAGGAAAAGTTTCACATCTAAATTAATGCTACCTTAATTGCTGTTCACCAGAGCCACTTTAGAGAGGCCTCTTTAGCTTTTACGACTTCACTCAAACATGAAAGCCGTATGCAATCTTTGCACAATTTTACCATAAGCATTTAAATCAAGCTTGATTGTAACTTTCCGTGTCCGTATGTGTGTTCAAACAAAAACGCCCATTTAGTTGATGATTAGCTGACGAGTCCAAGAAAATTAAACCATTAACAATGTTTTTTTTTTGTTGTTGTTGTTAATTTTAAAAGGCAAATGTTCCAACAAAAAAAACTCCTGTTCTGGCGTTGCCTGTTTCTTTTTCAAAGCTTTGCAAATGCAATAACAGGTATATTTGTAGAAGATTAAGATCAGTTCACGTATTTTCAAAGTTCGTTAACGATATTACAAAACAAGAACTTTCTAAATAATTTTTATATTCATTGAAAGTTACTATTTCATAACCTCTTAAAGAACCTTTTTTAAAAATTGCAGATGAGTAATTCCAGATAAATTAAGCTAATGTGATTATTTTACGTTAACCTAATCAGAATGCTTCTTTCCACTTATAGCGTGACAAATATTCTCGCTTTAATTATTAAAGCAAAACAAAGTTCTGAATAATTTTAGTTTATAAATTTTTGTATAAAATAAAAGCAAATTACTTCGCTTAAACAATTAAAAAATTCTATTCTTTATAGCAATGAATGAGGCATCTAAATATACACCAACACAAATCCTGCTTCCCCCTCGTGGCTGAATCTTTAAAAATTGCCCAATGCCTATACATACCAAAACATTTATAACCAATAAGGATTTATTTCCATTTTTTTTCTTTTAAAGTGCCAGCTAATCAAAACAATCAATAAGCCAAACAACGGAGATAACAATAACGCTTCCTTATTGCAAATTTTAAAATCTTAATTGTTAATCTAAGCAAAAAATCTGAATTTGTTTTTACAGCGTGTCTCAAACCTTTAAGGTTCTACAGATGGCAGAGGACTGTAAATCGAATATTTTGAAGTAGGAAACCAATGGCCAAAACTGCATATTTCAGGAACCATGAGAGAGTAATATGTGTGCGGAACGTTTTTGTAAGCTGCTTTCGTTTTCATAGCAAACGACACAGTCCAGTTACATTAATGTGACCACCACCTACGTTCAACATCAGCGGAAAATGGTTACGTCCAGAAGGTATATACCAGTATCAGAGGTGGGGGGGGGGGGTATAGGAAGGGTGTCAGAGGGAAGCAGAAAACATTGCAATTGTTGGAGCGAAATGTAGCGATTTATCCGACCTCCAAAAGGACATGATCATCGGCTTCCGAGCCAAGGGCGGCAGTATTTCCGAAACGACTAGTATTGTGAACTGTTCGCGTAACGCCGTGGTGAAAGTGTACCGTGCATGGCAGAATTGCAATACTTAAAATCAGCGATGTGCCAAGTGTGGGGCACCACGGGCCGTAGAGGACAGAGGTGAACGACGGCTACGGAGATGCGTGCAACCATGGAACAAATGACCTCCCAGATGAACCAGCGGGCTACCAAACGTGTATCCTCAACGACAGTTCCGCGAACGTTGCTGCGGATGGGGCTCCGCAGCAGACGGCTGGTTCGTGCACCAATGCTGACGGCTGTTCACCGGCGACAAAGACTGACATTTGCACGCCAGCACCGCAACTGGACGACAGCAACAGAGTGACGAAAGATGGCTTTTCCCGATGAATCACGGTTTATGCTCCATCGGACAGATGGGCGATGGCGTGTACGGCGTTCAGCGTCAGAAAACAAACACCCTGCAACACGTGCCGCAAAGGTCCAGACCGGAGGAGGCAGCATTTTGGTCTGGGGAATGTTTTCATGGCATTCCCTGGTGCATTCATCATTGTGGACGGCACTATGGATCAATGGAAGTACGCATCTGTCCTTTCGGACCATGTCCGCCCCTACATGCAGATTGTGTTTCCTCAGCACGATGGCATCTTCCAGCAGGACAATGCGACGTGCCATATAGCGCGCAGTGTGTGTGCGTGGTTCGAAGAGCACGAGGATGCGCTTTTCCAGGATTTAAACCCCATAGAGCATCTGTGGGACCACGTCGATCGGGTTGTTCGCGCCATGGATCCTCCATCGCGCAACCTATGATAGCTCGCCACAGAACTGGAGTCGCATGGCTTCACATTCCTGTCAATACCTTCCAGAACCTTATTGACTCTCTTCCTGTTCGTCTCGCAGCTGTCCGCGCCGCGAAAGGTGATTAATCTGGCTACTGCCAGATGGTCACATTAATGTGATTGGACTGTATATTTACTTATCCATCAAAAAAACTACACATCATAGCAACAACATAGTAACTACTTAAACCTCATAAGGTGTTCAAAGTGGACAACACCAGTTCAATACGTTCATGCATTACAACTAAGCATGAAATATTGCCGCCAACTTTAAAATATATCTAGTGCCAGTTGTACAAGGAGATATCAGTTTGGACCTAGACAAGCAGTTTTGCATGACGGTCATACACCAACGACTTATTGTACCCCATTGAAAAAAAAATCATATAAGTGAGATCAGGGGATCCTGCTGTGATTTCAATCCAGTGGTGATTAGGGAAACCGTTTGACAGGTGCTCGAGGATATCAACGTCGAAGTGAACAGGCGCATTGTCATGTTGCAACTACATCCTTTCGCGGACAACAAGTGTCCAATAACTGGCAGCTATTCGCGAATGAACGCCAGGTAACGTGGTCAATTCAAACGGTAGAAGAAAAGGCCCTCTTATGTGATCTTGTACAATTTCAGCCCACAAATTGATACAGAATCGCTTCTGGTGAACAGACACGCGGGTAGCATGTGCATTGTTGTGATCTTGTGGCGCCCGAAATATGCATTTCCGACCATTGATTCCTTATCTAAAATACTCAGTTTATATAGTCCATTTGTAGAATTTTGACTCCTATACAGGTTTGAGACAGCCTATATACAAGGCGTTTACTAAACATATGGCAAAAATTCAAGAGGCGAATCTTTGGATTATTTTAAGAATCTTTTGTCCTTTGATGAATTTCGGAATACCGCTTTGTTTCGAAGATAAAGGACGATTAAAGTTTCGAGAAAAACAATCTTTTATTACTTAATATTGCATGTAAAGCTTCGTAATCTACAATAACTCCTGAAAATTAATGTAAAACCAGCTAGAATGCATGAATCCAATCTTCTCATTGGCTTGTCGAAGTCTTTCAACAACACCAGCGTTGTATCTTATTGCTATCAACTATCCGATTTCTCAAATCATCTACATTTTCAACAATACGCATGAAATCCACGGGTAAACTGATAAGTGTTTTCAAATATCTGCACCGATCTGGTGTGAGTGCAAAAAACAGCAGTTTTTAGTAATCAGAATGTTGTTAAAAGATATCTGTATTGCTTTTGTCGAAAAACCTTTTTTGCCTTGCATCTTCGAAACAAAGCGGCATTCCGAAAATCATCAAAGTACAAAAGATTCTTAAAATAAACCTTTGGGTTTTTGCCGTATGTTTAGTAAAGGTCCTGTATAAGATATGCACTTATATAACAATTTTATTATAATTATAGATAGTCCTCAAATTACGACTGGATTACAGATCCGTCGTAATTCGAAAACACAGTATTATGCCGCCAGGGGTTGGATCGAATATGTAATTTATTTTAATAGCATTCATGGCAATAATTTTAGCTGCAGAATGGGAAAAGGGCAAGGTTTGGAAGAAACTTGAAAGTGGCTTTAAAATCCCTATGGGCCTTTGCCGTAAATGCGAAAGAAAATCCAGAGATACCTGTAGTTCACATGCACGAATATGTTTTAAATAATTTAGAAAAATTACTCATTACCTTGTTTATACATCAGTTATATTCATGGAAGTCACATAAAATGAAATCACTTAAGAGGAGATTTGTTCCACATAGTAGAGACTTGCTTTTAAATAAAATTTGCGCAGGAAATTTACACAGCATCTACTAGACATATTAATTAGAGATGTTAAGATAATAATGTATAATAATTAAGCACAAGAATATCTTGCAAATGCAATTATTAAAAAATAAACTGATTTACTCTTTTTTGCAATAAAGATTATGTGTATGCTGAAAAATGAATTGAAATTCTCCTTCACGTTTCACATAAAATTATCAGGTTGAACCGTGGGTGGCAGGAAATTATGCTATTATATTAAAAATAATTTGATCTCTTTAAAAGTGCTCGGAAGACTGAGAAAAAAATGTGCTCGTAAAATTAATTTAATGGCGAGGAAGGGGAGGAAACTCAACGAGAACCAAAGTTAATTTAACGGCCAAAAAAAGACGCAATGTTTCGTTAAGAGGCGAAATCTCAAGCGGAGAGCAAAATCCTTTAATTGCCTACAAAACTTTATCTTGAACAAAATCAGTGTTACATTTTTCGCAGAACGTGACGAACCAGAGCAGCAAAGCAGCGAATCCAGCTACCTGTATATCTTAAAAAACAAGAAAGAAAATTACAAAAAAAAATACTTGTCAGTTTGATTCAATCGATCGTCAACGTGCGTGCAACTCTCGAGGGGGAAAAAAAAAATCTAGATCTGATCCATATACCGCCTTCTAAATGGCCATTACTTAAATCTACTCGCTGGTGCACTCAAATAAGAATTAAAAAAAAAAAAAGAAATAACAATAAAATGTTTCCTCCCAGCCTAGAATATGGACAACATTTTCTTCTGGGCTTTCGAACTGGTGTTCCAATTTTTTATTAAATCCTTGCTTCCATTTTATTTATTTGTTTTTTTTTTTGTTGTTTTTGTTTTTTTTATAACTGCTTTAGCAAAATTCAACATCAGATACAATTTAGGTATAATAGTAAGTTGTAAAAAAAAAAAAAATATTGAGAAGAGTTTGCATGCTCTTTCTAGTATGAAAATATCGATGATTCGGAAAATATCCATGGTATTTCGTTACATTTCTTTCCTCTTCATAATAGCCTCATCTTACTTCATCTTACTCGAACACTGTTTTCGTGAACTATTCGAACTCTGGCAACGGCAATCTTATCGATGTATTCCGATCTTAATTAAAGATGTAGAAAAAGATGCGCAAATACCGAACTCTGACAAGAAAGAAAATGCCACTTTTTAAGCAATTAATGTCGTGCGAATTTCCCATGCCACATCTTAGCTAAATTCAGAAAGATAAAAGGTTGCACTTTAATAATTCTTTCAGAAAATTATGGACCAGCTGTTTCCATTGACATAGCCGGGTCATTGCTTAATCAAGTAATATTAGAGAATATCTTCTGAAAAAATGTTCCAATAATTGGTAAAGTAAAAAGATGAAATATGAAAGAAAATAATTCTGCAATCTCGGAGTTCCCAACCGGAGTGCTCGCAGCCCCTGGGGGAGCGAGGAAATGTGATTGTGATTAATAATGATTAACCTCTTCTGCCCTGATGATTCTAAATGGAATCGCTAACTTCTTTTGTACGTAGATTTTTTTGTAGAGGATACGAAGGTTTATTATTAAATATTCAAGGGCGGAAATACAAAAAAAGGTTGGAAAACGCTATACTAGAATATAGTCTTGATCCTCTTACCACTGAGGACATAGTTCCAGCAACGCGTGCTATGAATTACTAAACTAATCCGGCACTTCATCCGGTATTCTTTACTTATGGTCACTGGTTCGATCCCGGGCCGAGGATTTTTTTTTACATCCGTTAAATTCACGGGGCAATTGCTGTTTAAACCCTTTTCACTGTTCATTAGGAAATCTTAATTTTACCACTAACAAGTAAGAGCACTGCCTTGCCAAAAGTATTGGGATACTTAATCTAAATATTTAACGAAATTCTACAAGTGCAATAGGGCGTGGGGCTACGTTTTGCAGCGCTCAAGCATCTTTGGAAGACTTTCAATAAGATTCTGGAAGGATAGAACTAGAATTTTGTACATCTCTTCGTTTATTTTTGTGATTGAAAGGGATGTTTAAAACAATAGAGGAAGGCGGGGCAAAGCCATTTAATTTCAAACTACCATCATAACATGAAGAACATACACACTTTGGAAGTGCCTTGGTTTATAAACTTTAGGAACAATGAAGATTACTGTACAGCCTTCGATTATAGTACAAACGTTTGCTAACATATGGTTAATTAAACAATACAGAAAAGATATAAGAAATATACTTTGTTCCACTGCGTGTGAAATAGATCAGAGAACAGGGCAAAAAGGATCAACCTCATATAGTAATAAAAACGAGTTAAAAATCAAATCTAATAAAAAATAAGAATATAAAAACAAACTAAAAAATGTTTTCATGAACACGTATCACAATTGTATTGGCCTATCCCTTCATAAGAACTGCGTGCCATAGATACCCATTTTAGACAAATACAACACTGTATCCACTTTTCTGTTGACTGGTTTACATACTCCTCGCCACAAATAAGGCAAAAGTACTATTTTGACTTTGATATAGGAACCACTGGATTATTTCCCTCTTGCATTTCAACTTCCTACACAATTTTGATTGGCTTTTTGTCCGTCTTTCACTGGCGAGATGGTCAATATTTCTTAGCACTTAGCATGGCGCTTTCTTTACTGTATATTGTCTACATTTTGTTTAGGCAGTGCACTCATTTCTGAAAGTGAAACAGAAGTAAGTAATACAAGATGCAGAAATTAAAAATCCGGACAGAGGTCACTATGTAAAATGTAAACAAATATTCAATATGCCAAGACACCTATCGCACTGGAACTCGATAGATTTCTGGTTTTTTTTTGTTTTTTTTTAGTAGCGTAAAGCATTCGTGTGCAGACAGGCATTATAGCGACGCATTTGAACATGTATCGTCGAGAAAAAAATTTGAAACAACGTGCTTGTATTAAATTCTGTCTAAAATTGGATAAATCGGCTACGGAAACACACCAGATGTTGAAAATTGCCTACGGGGACGATGTCTTATCCCGAACGAGTACATTCGAGTAGTTTGGTCGCTTTCGTAATGGCCGTTAAATCCTTTTAGATGACCCGCATCCTGGACAAGGAATCTTTGAGAAAGTCAGGAAATTCATCACTGCTGAACGCCAACTCACAATTTGTATGCTTTCATGAAACAGAAGCTGGGTTCTTCTTTACGATAATGCCCGGCCGTATACCGCCAAAAATGTGAAGCGATTTCTGGCCAAACACTATTACAGAGCTCGACCACCCGCCCTAATTCTCCAGATTTGACCCCTCCAGACTTTTTCCGGTTCCCACAGATGAAAAACCTTATGAGGGTACCCGATTTCAAGATGTTTCCGACACTGAGAAAAATGTGACATCGGAAATCAAGAGCATTCCGTCCGAAGACTTTATAAGCTGTTTTAAAAACTGGTACAAAAACAGCTCAAAAATGTATTGTGTCCGGTGGAGATTACTTTGACTCATATTAAACAGAATTTCCATTTGGACTTCCCGTTTGTGAGTATTTGTATTATTCCTTGTATTTAATTGCTAGACTTTATAAAGAAATTTAAAGATAACCTAACCAATAAATCAGCATGGAGTAAAAAGGATCACTGATTCAGTTTGCCCCAACCCATCCTCATCGTTACAAGACCTCCGTTAAGTCTAAACATGAAAAGTAATCAAGCTGAATTTAATATGCCAATTGTTTAATCAAATTTTACAGCAGTCGTTTAATTCCAACACAAGTCATTGCAGAAAGCTAGTGAAAAGTTTCATTTCACTTAAAAAATGGTCTATATTATCAAAATATGTTTTTTCTTTCTTACCGGAACTGAAATATGGTGTTAACACCAGTTGCTTTGGAGTTGAATCTTTTATTGGTTGTGGCGCCACGTATTTCCAAAACGCAAAAAATAAAATAAAAGATCCTCTTTGCTCCTACATGCATTTTTTTTTCACCTTCCCCTATCATTTTCGAGAAACCATGGTTGCTGTTCAAAAGTACTGGCGTTCAGAAAGCGTTTCATCACATAGTGTACGTGAGATTCTATGTAAGGAATTTATCTTTAAAAACATTCATATGTTGAATTTTAAAAATTTATTTTTGGAAACATTAATAAAATTATATTTGAAAATGTTCATAATTATAACAAATTTAACAAAATTCAAAATTAATGAAATTTAAATGTTTCAAAACCATTAAATATTAAAGTATCCATCTTGCCTTTTTTATTTTATTATTTTTTGTTTATTTTCTTATTTATTTGAGGTAAAATACATTAAAACCCTCAAGGTATTTAATTATTGCAGGTTAAAATTGCAGGCAAACGATTTTCTCTGCCGATTGCTTCATTTCCATAAAAGGAAACTATGTTGCTTCGAGCATTACAGATGCATTTGACATCATGCATTTAGAGAAAAACTAGAGATTGTTAATTTATGAATTAATATTTAAAAATAAAAAAATTGAAGCGACGGAGTATTAAAATTAATTAATTTCATAGCACCATTTTCTTATTTAATGGCATCAGGCTAGATCTTGCCTAAGTTGAATAATCGGACATAGGCCCTATATATATATATAAAAGTTCCAGTTTTCATTCTGTTTAAAAAACTAATTTTTTAATGAGAGCGCTTATTATTCTCATTGTTCGTACATCCCCCACTCCCTTCCGAGAGCAGGGCCAGCTTTCAATCTCATCCTCAGATTCCCACAGAGTAAAAGTGGCGGCAATGAAAGTGTTCAGCGGAGCATGGACGAGCCCGTTCGCCGCTGGTCAGCCAGTTCGGTCCCCTCGAGCCAAGGATCTAATTTTTTAAACATTTTTTAAAAACCTAATTGAAGGCCTCTTGGGCAAACACCTTCCTCTCTCCTCCTCTGCCACCATCATCACCGAGTTCTCAGTCACACGTTAGTTTTATACGCAAAATAATAAAGAAGGACTGTAGAGAGCGGGTGGGGGCAGGAAGAAACGAAAAATAGAAATGATGACTGCTTAAAAAAAAGAAAAACGAAATAACGATTGCAGAAACATTCAAGGAGGCGAGAGAAAGATTTACACGGATGGAGGAAGGAGGAGGGTGGAAAAAAATTTTTTCTTCCTGAAAATAATAAATCCGGGAAAGATGATACGCTTAAAAGTAGTGGGGAGAGGGATGAGACAAAACACGGGGATCACGAGTAAAACCGCAAAAGAAGAGGACAAAAACGGGAGGTGGAGGAGTAGAAAAGGAATAAAAAAATAGCAAGAAACGGAACAAGACAATTTAATTGCGTCAGACAGTCTGACATAGCAATTAGCGGGGGGGAGTGTTGGAGCAACGGTGGTCGAAAAAAGAAATGTAGCGGAAGAGGCGACGGACGCAATTCATAGCATTAAAAAAAATGAAAAAAAAGAAACAAATCTTCCTTCGAATTCACATGAGAAAACAACTGGTTCAATTTATCACAAACTATAGCAGGCAGACGGGATTTTGTCCATGGGGAAGAAAAGTTATTCCAAAGTTCATCGTTTGTTGTTGTAGAAGAGAGGCAGCGGAAACCCGCACACAAGACAAAAGAAAGGAAAAACCTTGGGTAAATAAGATGCACGAAAAGAAGTGGAAAGTGGGAGAATAAAAAAAAAATAAAAAATAAAAAAGAAGCAAATGTTCCAGACTGTTAAGCAGACTAAAATTTTAACATGAAAAATGATCGCGAAAGAGATTTGGATAGTTAACACGTTAGGTTAAAGAAAAAAAATTGATATTTAGAAGAGTTACAGTAAATAAAAAAATAATTTGTACAATACTGAAATATTGATTAACTAATAAATATTCATTCCAATATAAAAAAGACCGTATTAAAATAAACCACTCTCTCCAAATATCTCCGCTTTAAACAAAATTATAATATCCTGATTTTCAACAAATTTAAAAGCAATGCATTCTAGTGTACATGTACTTTGTATTTCATTAACAATGAAACGTAATGCTAAATGTTGCCCAAGCCGAAGATATTTATGTATACGGTCCCACACAGTCAATCCCATGCCTCTATGGCCCAAGGACGCGGGTTCGACCCCGGCCGAGGACGACGAGGATTTTTTCAGGGGGAAAATCCTGAGATCACGCACTTCCTTCGGAAGGGAAGTAAAGCCGTTGGTCCCGTGTAGTCGTTTGCCAGCTGCACGTTAAAGAACCCTTGCGAGGCAAAATTTGCGGCCCCTATAACGCCGTCCTGAAATGACCATGGCAGTTGAAAAGGACGTTAATACCAAACAAACCAAACCAAACCATGCCTCTATGGACTCTTACTTTCAGAAATATGACAAAAAATATCGGAAATATGTACAAGTAATTATATCTTTAATTAATTGAAATACGCCATTTACACGACACTACGACATACAAAACACAAATCCAAGTTAAATAAACATTAACACAAAATCAAAAAATATACAATTATCAAAATTGTGATTAGAACATTTCAAACAATCTATTTTTGTTGGTCAATCAAGTAGTTTCTAATTCTTCTATTTAAGTGTTTACAAACATAGATACATTTAAGCTTAGAGCACGTACTAATCTGAGAACTTTAGGAATAAAGCAAAGAATTCCAGTGATCAATACCAGAAAAGGAAAATCTCCCCTTACTGGAATTAGTTATCCTGAAATGTATTTCGAACTTAATTTCCGAGATGTACGATAACATACGTCTACACAAAAAAAATCGTTAATTTCGTGATATGGATGATGACAATTACGTACGGCATGATCTGTGGAGTCCCATTTATCCCATCCCAAAAATGGTTTCATTTGGAAAACGTTCTAAATATTAAATGACTACGTATTTATGCAAATTTTTAACTACGTAATCCCAATTGATTCACGTGACATAAACGATAATTGAAGGAAGGATTTCGACAAAGATGTTTATTCTTGATTTCGATTCCAAGTTTATCACATTCGGAGTTGGCAGTTTTTATTTCCAATAGCTAACCGTTAGCAAAAAGTGAGAAATACTTCCGATATGATCGATGAGGATTGGTGCAGTTTAAATATTCAAACGAACAAAGCTTTATATGCTCTAATTAAGTACGCGAAAGATAGCGTCGAATTCTTGGAGACAAGATGTCCAGAAACGGAGAAACGTATAAGGGAAGTCGAAGCCAAAAGGGGGAACATTTAATCAAAAGATGGAAGCTCGTAATCTCGAACTAAAGAGAACTGTGCGAAAGATTATCGTATGTTTAGAAGAGTTTGAAGTAAAATTGTGATTTCCCCCCTAAAAGAGTTTGTGAAATTTACACCCCTAAAACGTTTTGTTTTAAATTTTTGTTTAAAATACACTGAAGTGCCAAAAGTCATTAGATACCTATTCAGTATCGTATCAGAACCTCTTTTTGCCCGACGAAGTGCAGCAACTCACATGGTATAGATTCTACCAGTCGGCGAAAGTCTTCTGAAGGTATGTTCAGCCAAGCAGTCTCGACAGCCGCCCATAATTGTGCTAGTGTTGCAGGTGCAGGCTCTTGTGCACGAAGAGACCATTCGATAATATTCCAATTATGTTCGATGGGATGCATGTCTGGCGATCTAGCTAGCCAATTCATTCGTTGGAATTGTTCAGAATGCTTCTCAAACCAATCGTGAGTAATGCTGGCCCCTCCTAGAACATCCCATCGTTGTTAGCGTACATGAAGGTCATGAAGATCTGCAAATGGTCATCAAGCAGCTGGACATAAGTATTCCCAATCAATGGTAGTTCCAATTTGATCAGAGGACCCAAAGCTGCCATGTAAACATGACCCACACCATGATGGAGCTAGCACCATCTTGCACAGTGCCTTCCTGACAACTTAGTCCATGGCCTCATGATGTCTACACCACACACGAAACCTACCATTAGCTTGCACCAACATGAACCGTGACTCATTGGACGAAGTTGTGCGTTTCCAGTCATTTAAGGCTTAATGAATATGTTCACTAGCCCAGGGGAGGCGCAGCCTGGAGTAAAGGCCCTCTTGTCGGTCTTCTGCTGCCATATCCCATCAGTGCCAAATTTCGATGCACTGATCTCATAGATACGTTTCTAGTACGCCTCATTGAATGTGACTGTTAATTGACGCAGTGAGTGTGGAAACTTTTTTTTTGCATTACTGTGAACAATTCTTTCTTTAATTGGACCCATCTGTAAATTCTCCGCATTCACCCTAATCACATCTTCTAAAACTTAAATTAATTTGAATCTCTGATACCTCGGCATTTTTCCGAAAAAAGAGCGGGCAAAAAAAAAAAACAAAAACAAAAAAAACACCCACTTCCATAGCAAGTCAAAACTGGCGACCAGAAATCACGTGAATTCATTTAGCCAGTCCCAGCTTATTATAAAATTGTCGCAATTCTATTAGTACAGAAATTCTATCCAAGCCCATGTTGGCTCTTCAACGACTGCACGGCTACTGACTCGTGAGGCTAGCAACACCTGCGAACGACAACGGCACCTGGTGATCTAGTATGTTACTAATGAAGGGGTGAACCATGCAAATCCTGTGGCCCATAATCTGAACATTATTCCTACGATTTTAGTATCCGTACTATAAATAGTTCCTATCTAGGGTGGGTTAAATAAGTTTAATAATAATCACCTTGCATACATGTATCTCAAAAATGGTAAATCACAGCGAAATGGAACTAAAAAAATTTAACCGTACACATAAAATCATTTTTAAAATGACCACTAGTCAATATTCCGACAGATGTCATCGAATATTCATAATTATCTATAATCGATATTCTGTAAAAAAGCCTAACCTAACAGACTCAATAAGCATAAATTTGAAAAATAAATTTGGGTCGTTTCTTTCAACTAATAGATCATATAATTTTTTAGTTTATATAATCATTATAGTATAATGCAAACACAGGTGAACCGAATAACTGGGACTCCCGGTTAAGTCGAACTCTTAGTCCCATCACCCTGAAGCATTAATTAGTGGAAACTTTGCCTGTTAACTCGAACTAAATTTTATTTAAAACCGCTTAAGTTTTTTTAATATAAACATATTCATTATTTTTTTTAGTGCAATCGAACATACATATTAGAACACTCCTTTTATAATAGCCGCTTTTCATTTACTATACGTGTATTTCATTGGCTATATGTTTAAATTCCGTCAGCTAATATCATTAGGAATTGGATGTTTATTCCAATTTTCATGCGTTTCATTCGTTTAAAATAACAATTATCCTGTATTCATTCAACATCGATTGAGGAAGACCGTGCACTTTCATAGAGGCAAAAGAATTTATTATATGTGGGTTCGACTGTAATCAATAACCTCCTCGTTTTCTTTCAAATGCTTAAGTCGAACTCTGGATAAGTCGAATTTTTAATCTGGTCTCTTGATGGTTCGACTTAGCCGTGTTGACATGTATAAATATTCTGGTTTATGGTTTCATGCTTGATTCTCACGCACCCTCACTATTTTAAGCACCCATTCACAAACTTCTGTTTATTCATACACTTCCGCTTATACACCTCACTCATACCAAATCTAATTCACTCACCTATACTTGCTATCGAATACATTTACTCATTCATATTTTTACCTAAATTCCTCATCAACTTTTTACGTTCGTTTTGGTATTGAGAGCTTGCGCTCAACAGATTATACATTTTTTTCGATGATATCACTTGGTCGATGAAGTGGTTGTTGATGAAGTGGCTTGCCATTAGCTGGGAATGGTGCGCACCAAACAGTGTCTTTAGCGTATCCCCAAAAGTAAAAAATTAGAGGGTTAAGAGATTGGGTGGTCATCTCAACAGCATCAAATCGTCTCCACAATATCGCCTATTTGAAAGAATTACAGCGATATGGGAGTTTAAAATATGAAGGGAATTTTAAAAATTCAGATACATGGACACTTATGTCAAAAAAAAGTTGCACCCAGAAGGAATCGTCAGATTGAAAATATATTTGCAAGGAAGTTAGTTCTCATCAACAAAAACAAATGATTAAACAATGAGCGTGGGTAAGACAAAATTTATTGGTCAAAATACCTAAGTCGTTACAATTCTCGATAGGATGTTGGGTCGTCATATTTCTAATGCGTTCTGCCACACGTCGTAGCATGGAGTCGTACAAGTTCTTAAAGTAGTAAAGTAGTTTTGACTCAGCTCATCATATGAAGACTGAACTTTGGCTTGTAGCTCTTGCAGATCTTGGAATCTTAACATAGCATTCCATAAGTTTTCTATGGGTGCATCTTTATTTTTTTAGTGGGTTCCTACCTATGGGTTCCATTTTCTCGGTGGAATAGTGTAAGTTATTTGCTGACAGCACTGCCCATTGTATCACAAAACTGAAATAGATAGTTTTCTGCTGTCTGACCTCTTAAAAGCTTCGAAATGAACGAAAAATGCTATTAATCCAAAATATCTAGCGTAACAAATTATTTCATTAAATGTGAACAAATTCGCAACATGTAAAGATTTCATTTAAAATTCTTAAACTTGTTTTTTATTTCTCATAACTTTAGTGATATTCTTCACATAATGATGATAATCTCTCCAAACAATTTTTCAATATACTCGTTTTCCCCCTACAGTTTTGCTCTGTAGTTCTTGTAAAAGGTATTTAATCACAACATACAAGAGAAAAAGTAAATGAAATAAGAAAGATAATGCACTCTGAATAAATTGAATAAGAAAATTCTCCAGCATTTCCTTAAACGATAGAAAATAAAAGCTCCTCCACATGAATTCCTTCACCAGCCAAAAACGAGGCGGAAATGATCGTCTTTTGTAAGCATCAACGACAATGCCACAATCAATTCCATTCATACAAATACATTCTTTTTCTACCCCTGTACCACCCACATACACATGCAGATTATTTTTTTCCCTTGCTCTTTCTTTTTACTCGAAACGTTTATCGGGAACCCACAAGCGATCTATCCAAAGAACGAAAAAAAAACAACAACAAACAAACAGGAATTCCTATTCCGCCACCATCCGTTCCGATCTATTGTGAAAATTGGCTTAGAAACCGAATAGCGAAAGAACCAAACTGTCTTTCAATTGCTAAAGCGTGAAACGCAACTGTGGCCAAATCAAACGTCAGCATATGAATGAATGAATGAAAGGGTGGATGATGGAACGACGGTCACACAATTTCAAACCGCCACAACACCAACCTCCCTCCTTCTCCATGTTGTATGCAAGTCTTAAAGGAAACAAATCAAAGGGTTACATTTTTTTTTTAAATCGTGCTTGAAAAATCATTCCGCAAACATCATTCCAGCGACAACTTAGTTCTACCGATAGAGGAGCGGCTAAGATCGTAAATATCCTTTGCAACAACTGTAATAAAATACGTGGAATCATCTGCTTTTTCTTCAAACAAAGAAATAAAATTCCCTTAGAAGACATCTGTCTTCCCACGCAAGGTCGTAGAGTGATTTTTATTTCACGTTGCATAAATTTAGCTATTATCTAGGGGAGAAAGAGTCACTTTACTGTTTGGTGCTCATTCACCCGCAATCCTTGAGGTGCTGAAAGAAATACAGTGACCAAACTCAAATTGTTTAAGGAACTTTACATAAGACAACTTTAATTCAAAATAGGAAGAGATTCCCACTTATCTTTATTATTAGTTTTAGGGCATCCACAGAATGAAATTGTCGACCATCTTGATAAGCTTTTCTGCCTCTCAATTGTTCTATATTGTGACAATGGCAAGGGCTTTTCTTTTCATTAATATTAATTTTTCATTAGAATAAAAAAAATTTAAACACTATAATGTATACATAATTATTAACAAATCAAAATCAAAATTCTTATCTAAATCTTATGAAAATTGCGCATGCTCTTTATTCATTGTAATAAAAAAAATGAAGTTACTGAAAAAAATTGATTTCAAGAAAATAAATATAACTGCGTACACAGGGTTATTCGCAATTCTTTGACACATTTTAAAAATTCGCAACTTGGTAACGAAACAAAGGATAGTAACCTCCAAGATATCAAACAAAAGACAAAACCCCTCAAAACAGATTCACTGCATCCTAATTCATCGGCTGTCGCTAAGGTGCAGGCGCAACTTACAATGACAGTCTCGAAATGAGGGGGGAAAAAAAAGGAGTTTTGTGTCATGAAATACGGGAAAGCAAATTCACTGGTGAATGGATTTACATAAGACAGCGGTGCCCAACCTACGACCCACGGGCCAAATTCGGCCCGTGAAGCTCACTCTTGTGGCCCGCCTTTATATATTCTTAGAAAGGTTTGCAAACAGATGCAGACCTCTCATTAATAAAATGCAACAATTCGGTAACTATAAAAATTTTAAATATTTGTTTTGCTTGTGTTCTGGCTCGCGAAATTTATTTCAGTACGAGTGCGGCCCTCGGATAAAAAAAGGTTGGGCACCAATGACATAAGAGATTGGACTTCTTCCTTTGGAAATTTATTTATTTATTTGCCCATTTCTTGGTGATCCATCGCCTCATGCTGCTTATACCATATTCCCACATAGCCATCAGCTTGGTAAAGCATGACCCATCGAACTGCTAGACGTTTTTTTTTCAATCGGCAATAGTCCAGTAACATGAATACGGGCTCATTGCACAAACTTCTTGTTTTGCGCTGTAAGATGTCATAGAAGACCACTACACAAAGGACTACCGAGAATAATTTTGAAACCCTCAATAATAACCAACGACCCGAACGTCTATTTCATGAACTGCTGGCCCCTGTCATTGATGAGGGTTGTCAGCTACAAAACTATCTTTGGCTCAAGGATTTTCGAGCGTTACACCATTTTCCGTACAAACGAACAACAGAGAAGAGTCCAACCTGTTTGGTAATTGCAGAAATGCTTGATACAGGCATGCTTATCCAACCGCGCTGCAAGTCTCTCAAATCCTTTAATTTTGCCAATATTGCTCAGCTATTATACGTCAAATGCTAGTGATTAAAGGAAGTCCAGCTAAAATGAAACAACGGTTGAATACATTTAAATTATACGGTAATTCACCATAGGGCGAAATTTTCTTCAAAATATTCCATAGTGGTTAACAAAAACACAAAATATTCGATAGTAATTTCTAAAGTAATTTGTGATGCCGTCGATGATGCTTCATACTGGCAGCAGGATATATACGAGAGAAACAGCACTGTCTTCAAATCGGAATCCATAAGAATGCATGCAGCGCATTTACACCATCACCGTTCTTGCTATAAACATACATTTCATCTATTTTCTTCTTCAGTGAGAGGGATATTGGACTCTGGTTCAAACATGCAGAGCTGTATCAAACTTTATTTCTTCATCTTTTAAATTTTTATACAACTTTCCTCGAGCAGAGTTGCAATAGGAAAAACACGCTTAGCAATGCCATTTTAACGCGTCATCAGATCGCATCATCGCGCCTACTTCTACCATGCGCCCATCAAAGAGTGCCTAATAATTTCCAATTTTTAGAAATTGTTTTCGATCTATTAACGAAACAAATTATAGCTTTCAGGTACCCTTTAAATTGTAAATACAATTCATAATTGGTTAGACTTTCCCTTTAATAAAGTGGGGAACAGTGCATAATTATATTCGTTGACTTCTTGAATTACTATTATTACTAAATAACCAAAAACTACAAAATATTAACGCGCAATTTATATATTTCATTCCAAAATTCATAATTTCATGTTTTTTAGAGTTGTAATGATAATATTAATAGGCCTTTAACGGGAATGTCGGTTCTTAATCCAAGTTGTTTTTCTACCTCTCTCTCCCTCACTATCATGTTTACATGTTCACTGCTCATGAAAGCGAGAATTCCATTAATGTAATTGTTAATTTTAAGGTAATCAATCAACTGCAGAGACAGCAGCCTTGCCCACAGGAGAAATTATTTTTGGCAACTGTTAAAAAAAAAAATAAAAAAAATTACACACCCGGAAGCTTGATTACAAATTAGAGACGAATTTCGTGCTGCCACTTAAAGCAAAACAAAAAAAATTGCTTATTTCCTCATATCAACGAAGTAGCACATCTGTTAATTTAAAATACAAAATTTAACCCCCACCCTTAAAATTACTGTAATAAGGCTTTTTTTTGTCGTACCGATTACCGCTGAGCTTTGACAAGGTAATAAAGAGTCGAGAGAATATGTAGCTGCTATATGTGCAATATATTTTACAAGCAATTCCTTTTTGGCAAATAGAAATTTGTTGACGTACATACACAAATAAGAGCGAAATATTAGTAGCTAAATTGAGCAACCCATTTTATTGATGAATTCAGAAACTGCCATTATTGCAGTTCTTTCGTGGAGATGGGTCTAACCTTTTAAAATTAAAATGAAGACTGAAATCGAACTGAGAAAAACAACTTAAAACAGACCACGTTTTTCTCTCGCAGCAAATAACCTTCGTTGCTGTTTAAGTAAACACGTTTAATTTAAAAATTACAAATCTCGAGGTTAGCAAGGAAGCACTGCTCGCAATTTCCCCTTTGCTTTGGATATTAGACTTTAGGGAAAGAAAGAGAAGATAAGAAGAGGGAAAGGGGGGAGGAACGGGGAAAGAGTAAAGGAGTCTCACGTGACTCGTCTGCTACAGCTACCGTCATCACCGAGGGCCATCGGTGAGACAAGCCCCGGCCCCATGATTGATGACATCGACTCCGTTTGTGCTCACCTGGGCTCAAGTGTCATTAACCACGGCAACAGTACCAAGAGAAGAGAGAGATACAACAACTCATACAAAAGAAGGAAGAGTGGGTGGTGGTGGATAGGTAGGTCGAGCAATGCTTTCTCAGGGCGAAACAATTTGCGAAAACAGACTTCAGAAGATTACATTTAAACATTCTTAAGAAGATCTATTAAAAAAATAAGCACAGAATTTTTTCTTCTTTCACCACGTTCTTAGCAGTTTATTTGTAACATCAAATCCAAATGTACATTATAAATTATTTTTTATTTATTTTATTAACTTCTTTATTGAACAGACAACCATAATCTACGTTCGACCAATCTATAACCTATTTGGGTACTAACGCATTGAAATAGAACTTGTGAAGAAACGCTTATAAATATCCAGAAACATGCTACTTAGAAAATGCAAATATAAACGAATCATTTTTTTGGGGTTCAATTTATCCAAACAAATTATCTGAAATTTTGTTTTGGGTTAAATAACCCAAAGTATGTTTTCATCTTTAAAATTATATTTCCATTTTTATACAGATTTATAAACACATTAAAGGATAGTAACATAATATTTTAGAGATGAGAACATACTACTATAATAAAATCTATAAACATAAAAACTTTACATCCTATACACACATAAAATTTATTACTTCAACAAAATTCATAAAAATAGATAAACAAGTCAAAAATTTCAATCACCGTTTCCAAAAGAGAATTTTAAAATCTATCTATATATATAAAGAAGGATGTTTGTGGGTCTGTCTGTGGGTGGGTCTGTACGTTTTTTATACAAATCTACAGTTTTATTCCGATCTTGATGAAATTTCGCATACATGACCTTCAAAGCATGAGGAAGGTCACTGTCTACATCAGATTTCGAAAAAATAATAATTATTGATAAAAAATCGATATTCATGGTTATAGCAGGGCATATTAATGAGAAATATCGCATGACCAACAATGCAAGATAAAGTTTTTGCAACAATGGTATCAACACGCAATTCACAAACACACTGCATGAACCAACAATATATATCTCATGACTAACAATGAAAGGAAAAGTTTGTGCAAGTGTAATTATCCCGGGCAACGCCGGGTACCTCTTCTAGTTTTTAAATAAAACTAGAACTACAGGATAACATAATCGCAGCTGTGGCAAATATGGGAGCTAGTCTACACTGCTCTATGAAATGAGATTTGAAACTGAAATTATGAAAAAAAAGCAGATGAAAAGTTTTGGAAGAAAATAAAAGAAAAAAAATTATTGTATAAACATCATTTGTATTAATAAAAAAAAATCAAATGAAAAACATAAATTGGTAATTTCGAAATCTGTTTATTTTAAAAATAATTAAGTTTTAAAATTGTTTTGATTACGATATTTAATTTGAAGCTGAAGTAATAAATAAATAATTATAAATGTATTAGAACGTCCTCAATGTGTTAATTATTTACATCTGTATAACTAAAAAAAATTCTTAAAAATTTATGTGTAAAGCAATTTTTAAGATAACAATATCTTCTGAACAATGCAAAATTTTTTATTCGTTTTAATAACCATATTTATTTCAGTACTAGCAGAAGACCTGGCGTTGCCCAGGATAATTACACTTGTAGGTAAACAGAACAATCTCAAATAAATTGAAATGGTGGAATGGTACATTCGTACAGGCCTCCCAATTTGTCAAGAAAAAAATAAAAATAGGGGGAGGGGGCATTAAAAACCTCTAATTAATAAAATGGGTAATCAGAGCCAAGCAATTCATTAACAAAAATTAGCCCTCTAATGAGAGGCGTCGAATTCATTGAATTTTTTTTGCTGGAATGAATGCCACAGCCATTTCTTAATTTTTAGAGAAAACTTAGTATCTCTAAAAGGGGCTTAGCCAATAATCCAAAAAAAAAACAAAAAAAAAAACAGTCAAGGCACAGCTTAAAGTACCCTCTGACAGTATTAATTTGATTTACTTCTGCTGTTTGCCGTTTCGGAGGAGTCAACTGCAGAAAACTGGTACACAATTTTCTTCAAATTTTCAACTTAAATTTTTGAAATCTGAGATTTAAAGTCAATTTCAATGGAAAAAAATTGAGTTTGAGAAATGAATACATCGGCAATAAAAGCCAATAATTAGCCAACAGAATAGTAAAATCTACTTAGTAAACGAAGCAAAGCGATTTCTCCTCAAGTTTACTCTGAAATTAACATAAAAGTGCACCCTTATTAAAAAAGTAAAAAAGATCATTAAACTCCAATTCTTTATTATTCACATTCTAACTGTATAGGAACGTAAATACTAATTAATACAACGTATAAAAGAAAGGTTTGCATTTATCTGATTGTTTATCAACCAGCAGGGAGCTTGTTGACGTATATCTAAAGGTACAAATTTCATGGAGTAATAGCATTATATGGATAAATGTTTAAAGAAAAACATTGTGACTATGCGGAATTTCGAACTTCAACTACCTCGTTGATCGAAAAACAGGTGAATTATTTAACAATTTTTTGACAAACGCAACTGCATGATCAGGTAAAAGAAAGAGCATCACTAAGAAAGAGAAAGAGATCGTAAGAGGGTAAAAGCCAACCACCAAACCAACATGACGTGTACACATCGAAGTCGGTATATTGTAATAGATGCATACAATGGATATCGATGTTATTCTATTGCATTAAAAGGCAGTTCGAATTAGTTGGTTATAAGCAACTTTTATTCGGTTTAAATTAATTCTGGCTCATATTATAATGTTATTATTTAACTCAGAGACGACGTCAGATAATATCGCTTGTCGTATACACGTCATTACATATAATCAAACGAGCACATTTTTTTCAGAAATAGAATCAAATTCTGAAGATGATTTTAATTTTGACAAACACCTGGGTGCTCCAAAAACATTCACCGAAAAAAATCGAAGAGAAAACAAACGGTATTCTTATACAATAGGGCTGTTTAAAGTAATAGAACTCCTATTCAATACTTAAAAGTAACAGAATACAATGTGAAAGTCATTCATATGTATGTAGTATAAATCTGAAACAATTTTTGCATTTTACAAGTTTGTTTATTTGTTTTTTTCAAATGGGATTTCCTATATGGAAACAAACATCTGGTTATTCGCGCACGACTGATAATAATTCACGGAAAATATCATCCAAGTCATATCCGAGGTAATTAAAAAGGATGACGGTGGTCAATTGGTTAGAAAAAAATTTAAATAAGGCGTGGGTCACTGTTTGAATTAAAAAACATACTAACAAAATCACTCCCTTAATTATACAAGAAACCCCAAAATTCAACTTCCGTTAAACAAAATCAATACGTATACCAAAGAGTAAAGCAATCTACGAAAGCATCCTGCTTCGGAATTTCAATTATCCTTATCCCACTGGCCATATAAAGGGAAAATGTTTCGCGCCTACAGATTCCTCAGTGCTCCGAGTGCGTGGGTGGAAACGATTCGTACGACTAACCCCGGGAAGGAAGGTGAGAGGGGAAGAGGAGAGGAGAACTCATCATCCTACTTTTCTTGCAATCCCTCCACCACTCACTTTATTATATACACATACACATATAAATTCTTTCTCTGTCTCTCTATCCCTACCACAACCAATGGATAAGGGGGCGCGGCCACAGTGTCAATCAATTACACTACAATGGTTTTGTCGGCGCGCGTGATGCTCGCAGCATGGGCAATTACGCGCCTTTGTCGGGGGCGGAGAGTGCGTGTCACTCATAATGTGTTGCTATGGTGATGTATTGTTAACGAGCACGACGCGTGCGCCAGTTATTAATGGCCTCGACCAGAGTTGGGGGGGGGGGGGAGAGGGGCCATGTCGTCACTTTACCAAACGGAAACAAACCCCAACCCTCTCTCTCCTCTTAATCTGGATCATAGAGTCACAACGTGTGGTGAATGCCTTTTTGCAAATGACATGAAGAGAAAGAAAAGGGAGGTGGGAAAATTAAAAAAAAAAAACAACAAAAAAAAAACTTTTTTGTTCTTGACAAAAGCTTTCTAATAGATATTCAAAACAGATCTCCCCTCACTCTCTTTTATCCGTCCCGTCGTTACCTTACACCAGTACACCCATTCCTTTTGAATGTGCAAAGTGGATGAGTTATTCGAGGGCGGTGCACGCCAACAGGCCTTTGGCTTGGATCCGTTATCTCCATTAAAAATGAAGCCGCAAATAAAGAAAAAAGCCATTGTGCATATTCTCTGTTGAAGAATGGTACAAACAAATTCGCACCTGAAACGCACTCAGCACTTAACCTGATGTGTCTCTACATAGAGACGTCGCTCTTGACTTTACCAGAGCCGTCAAGTGCTGGACTGGAAGAATACATTCCAACACTACAGTATTCAATAATCTATTTTCTAGTACTTTAAATTATTGAATAATTTAATATTATCAGACAACCCCCTCCCCACACAGTTACATTTTAATATTTTTCCTACGTGCACTAGTAGCTATTTAATTCTTTCTGCATCGTCTAAGAATGCTAACCATAACAGAGATAACTTTTGACTTTATTCTTCTATTGGATTTAATAAATCTCTACATAACTTTATCGTCAGTTATATTAAGTCATATGTGGAGCTCGATCTTAACTGTTTGATTCTTAAAGACTTTCTCACTCTAACTTGACACTTAAATCAATTACGGCGAGAAAGTTGGTTCTGGTATTTGCTGGCATTTTCATGTAGTCCTTTCTGATTGGGTATGATCATCACATGAGGCTAGTAGCCAATCAACAGGAGCATTCCTTTCATTCTCTCTTCCGGAGTATCATCTTCTAAACTTCCTGTTTAGAAGGTGATGGCAGTATCATCCTTTAAGCTGCCAACTCTACTATCATCCTGTAAGCTGCATTTCAGGGGCATGAATACATTCCAGGAATTATAGTTAGCCTAATCTGCTCGAAGTTAGGGTGAGAAAGAGCTTAGAATTACACATGAATTTTGTTTCCTCATTTTCCAATATTTTTTCTGCTTTAATCCCAGGCACTTTTTCTAATCATAGCTATATCTTGCAGAGCTCAAAAATTTTACTTTCTCATGCAATGGAGTCAAAGTTTTTCACGCTTTAGGAGACAACATCTCTGATAGATTTAACCAATCAAGTGCGCAACTGTTTTCCCAGAATTCCCGCATAACAGTACTTGGGTTCATTATTTGATTTTTGTCAATTGGCGTTTTAATAATTTGTACGCGCTATTTCATGTATTGATTCCCAATGCATTAATCCCTGTTTTCTTTCTTAAACAGTATCCAAGTCTCAGTACTGTTCTTCAAATGAATGAAAATATTTTGTGTGTTTAGTACAAATTAACTATTTCTTACAGAATAACGCGTAAGTATCAACGAATAAGAACACTTTCAAGTTGACCTATATCACAACCATATCACAATAATCACAAGCAAATACCCAATCGATAGTTCTTTGCTTGCCATCCCAATAGCCAGCATATCCATATCTATGATTTCAACGAAAGCCAACAACAATTCACCGCTGTAACCCTGGCAGATTTTATGACATAGATGGAACACAAACGGCGTCAGTTTAGATCCCCAAATACGAAATCTACTGTTTGCTTGATGCAACTGAAAGTGTGATATTAACAACGATATAAAAATTTTTCAAACGTCTATGGTCTAATCTTAGCAATGACCTTCTAAACGACTTTCTTGATAGATCACCAATCATAGACATCCTTTAAGGATGTTCTACGCCGCAGAGGCATACATCATTCTCGAAGACAATCGCTGTTATCCTCCTATGAAGGATCACAGCATTGAGGGTTGAATTGGGCAACTGATTTGGTTAACTAATAGCAACTACAGCAACTTGCTCGCCATACACATCCTAGTCTGGCCAATGAGATTTGATGAGCCCTCGTCAACATTTATCGTACACTCTCTGCATTAAGGCAGCAATATACCTTGATGCTGTTATAAAACAAACGGTCCTGCTCTTCATTTTCCTCAACCAGATCACCAAATTCTATTAACACCTAAAGTTTGAAACATCATTGATTTACCAGCAGTGAACCTAAAGAATCACTTGGTATCCAAATGGTAAATAGATATTTATACTCATAATATAATGGCAATTTAGAATATTCTTCGGAAGTTTTTAAATTTATTCATCAAAGTTTTTTTTTTAATATTTTTATCTTTTTATTGGTCATTCATAAGCATACATGTCCTAAACTGACATCAGTTCCTAGATGGCATTTTTCGTTCACGTTCTGTTTTCTTTCTTACATTAATTGTATTCCTTCCATGTCGCGTTATTAACTTCGATAAAGACCAGGTCAACTAGATTTAATAACAGCTTTTCCCAAGAGAATAACCGCTTAAATTTCACTTGTCATTTCTGTAGCTCTTCCGCAACACCCTAAACATGTTTTCTTCATCAGCTATGGAAGGAAAGAAAATTTTGATCCGTAAAATTCTGTTAAAGGTTAATAGTTTAAAAATGGTGGGAAAGTCCTAGGCTCTGTAATCAGATGACATCCAAAGTTATAACTATTGAAATATTATAAAGTTACACTATCTGAAATATAAAATTTTACCAGTTTTATTTCATTTATCCACACAATAAATGATAATCTTTTTGTAAACCAGTCTATTCTATACCAAACGGAAAAACAATATATTCTGTACCAAAGAAAAAGACGACGCTGTATTTTCATCAACCTTTTCAATAAAGTTATAATATATTGCAAATTAACTAGCTCTTAGTCTACAGAAATCAATCAAAATGAGCAGGTTCCCCAATCTTCACAAAGAGCTAAAATCCGGCGAGCAAAGATTTTTTCCCCACAAAAATAAAACGTCATTTGCGAACATTTCCTTCATATCTGAAAGGAATTAAAAGCTATTTGGACAATAAATTTAAAAAAATAATAATAGAATAACAATAAAGTTTAAAAAATTAAAAATTAAATAAAAAGAAAACCCTCTTAGACGGGGGAGAGGAGGTGCTCGCCTGAAATGGCGATGGGAGTTCGTGATAAGAGTTCATTCGTTTACCGACAACGGAGGTTCGCGACTCAACAAAAGGCGGGAGAGACCTGTCAGAAATCAGGAAACATAAAAACTGAAGGCGCTATTTCATACTGACGAGAGCCAGAGAACCATTTAAAAGAAAACGAGTTCAAAAACGATGGCCAAGAAAGACCTAAGAGAAATAAATAAAGATAAGCGGCTTCGAGAAAGTTCGTTAATAAAAAAAACGGTCCTTCCATAAGAAACGTTTCTTTTGCAATGTCGATGAAAATGACAAAGCCTAATAATTTAAAGGGCCACAAACGATTACCCCTTTCACCATCGAAATACTGTATCATTATTTCTCTCAACCATTACTCATTTTGCAGATAAGAACAATAATCAGATATCGCTTAAATCACTGGTTTCCAAACAATTTCTACTTACTTACTTACTCCTTGATAGCCCATTTCCGTAACTTGATATTATTAGCAAAATGTTTGTAGTTAAAATAGTTGACATTACTTCAAATTTTTTTTCGCACATCCTTAAATGTTTTGGTTTATACCCCTAGAGGTACTCAACTGAAGTTAAGGATAATTTAAATCATGTGACTCATGTTTTTTTGTTTTTTTAATAAACGCAATTAGAAGAAACGAACTCTTTTAAAGAACCACAAAAACCAATTTTTTTTACAACCTAATTAATCTTTGTTTTTTTGTTTTCTTTTTTAACAAATGCTTGCTTTTTACAATAATTTGTATTTTGCGTGTTTTCATTACATTAACATTTTTAAAATTGAATAGTTTCTTAAATCTCCAGACTAATTTAAATTTAATCGTACCTTTAAGAAAAAAAAGGGGAGGGGGGAATAAAGATGAAGATGTCGAGCTATTATCAAGCAAGTACTCGAATTAAATCATAAAGAATAAAATGTTGTAAACAATCCAAGAAGCATTAGCTGTGACACAGAAGACATTTTAAATTTAAAAATTTAAATTTTAACTAATTCTCCTAATAAAACAAGGGAATTAACGTCATTCTTTCGACATTTACGTCTAATTTATTGCTCAATGTCACGTTAAAATACAGGATGAACATAAAATCATTACCCGATAAAGAAAATTAATAAATAGAAAAAAAAACATGTCAGATATATACTGCTTCTTGTAAATGATCTCAATTTCAATTAATTTTTTAAACTATTGGTACGGTAGGAGCCGAAGCGATGTAGGTGGCACTAACATCGGTCATATAGAAAATGGCATTTATGAGAGAAAAAGCTTGATGCGTCCCGAGTACCAACCATGGGTAATTTATCAAGAGGACATTATCGGTTCGTGAATTCCTCGATTCAACGTTTCCCAACCGCTGGTTTGGAAGAGACGGTCCTACAGCATGGCCCCCACGTTCTCCGGACATAACAGGAATTTTTCCTGTGGGGATATGTTAAGAATAAAGTGTTTGCTACACCGATGTGAACAGATAAAGGCAAGAATACCAGATGCGATATTGACAGTAATACAAAACATGCTGGCGAATAAGTGGAGAGAAATTGAAAATCGTCTAGATGTTTCAGAGCTACGAAAGTTGCACACGTTGAATGTAATAACGATGTGAAGAAAAACTTTTTGAAATGAAAATCATAATACAAAAAAACCGTATGTATCTATCAGCATACTTCCAACTAAGAACTATTTTAATAGCATTGCATTAAATTGCACAAAGAAATTTATTCCCCGCGCACTCATAATCAATATATTAATACTAGCAGAGGACCAGGCATTGCCCGGGATAACTATACTTGTAGGTAAACAGAACAATCTCAAGAAGTTAAATTATAACTCCAAATTGATTAAATAATAACTCAATCAATACAACATCCATTCTAAGGGACTATCTATTCTAAGAAAAATCCGAAAAACAGTAATTCTAGGTGATATACCGGGACTTTATTTAACTTCTTTTTGACTTGCCTCAGATTAAAATGATATCCATCTTCACCACCGAGGAACATCACTGGATACTTTAGACCCGAGTTTAGAAGCAAAACTTGGCCATTTATCACTTACAAGGGAACCACCACATAGAATTCCGATGCACTTTTTTTTGCGCGCAAGCACACCGTGGAAGCGATAGCGTTGCACGGCACTGAAGCGCCCCGGAAGTGCGTAGGGTTCAAAAAATATGGCGGAAAGAGGATAAGCGAACTTGTTAGCGGCGATCGATAAAGAATTGCAGTTAGAGCACTGTTATTAAGCATAAAACCTTAATTTTGCTGTACAATTATTCGTCTCGAAATAATTTATAAGATGAGGTAGGCATCCATGAATACTATTTTTATTTAAAATTATAAAACACCGCGATATATACCCCCTCACCAACGCAACGTATTACTCGATGTTGCACATGAAGCCAGCCCCGTGTTTGATTTCCGAATTACTTAATAAAATGAAATAATAAATTAAGGAAATGGTTATAATTACTCTAGACATTTTTTACTGGAAGGCAATTAGCTAATTGTAATAATCGATTTTAAAAACTAAGTTTGTTTAGAAATTTGAGAAGCCATTCAATTGCCATCTGCTGCTGTCTACTGTATTTCATCTGAATTGGATTCGTGCTTATTGCTGTGAGTAGTGGAAGAAAGAAGTTCCGTTAAGCGCATTAATACACCGCTTTAACAATGGAATCCTTGTATGAATATGTGTGCTCAAATTTTTTCGTTTTCGTGGTTTATTTTGAAAGGAACAAAAATCCGCACGCTCTTATTTTGCAAGCATCTATTGTAGCTTCAATTGAGTAACATATTTCAATCTGTGGAAATCTGTGACATACATGTCCGAGGGATTTCCTTGTTAGTGTAGTCTAGCAGTCGCCGATTCTTCTATTGACATGCTTGCCATTTGCTCAATATAGCACGGAGCTAAAGGACTGCTTCCTCTGTCGTCTTTCTACAATTTCTCAATAGTCTGCTCACTCTCCATTATCTCCAGTTACTGATTATTATTAAGATTTTCAAGAAATTGTTAAATACTAAGAACTCTCAATTCTAAGAAAGGCCTGAATAACAGGAATTCTATGCATTGTTACAAATTGAACCATATTTATATAGCACAAACTTTGCTTTCCATTGTTGGTCGTGAGATAAATATTGTTGATGCCTGCATAATGTGGGTGCATTTCGTGTTGATACCATTGTTGATGCCTATAGTTGAGCAAACTTTTCCTTGCATTGTTGGTCATGATATATATATTGTTGGTCCGTGCAGAGCTTTTGTGAATTGTGTTGATACCATTGTTGTTAACTATCGTTGCACAAATTTTGCCTTGCATTGTTGGTCATGAAATATTTATCTTTAATATGCCCTGCCATCATTATGAATATCGATTTATTATCGATAATTATTTTTTTTTCGAAATCTGAGGTAGACGGTTACCTTCCTCATGCTTAGAAGGTCAAGTATGCAAACTTTCATCAAGATCGGAATAAAACCTAGGTGATAACACCGGCATGGCTCTGGCTCTTTGTTTTTTTGATTAAAATTTGAAATATCTTAAAAATAAGCACATGAAAACGCTTAGAATTAATACAGTAAAAATTCTTAATGAAAATTCGAAAAAAAAATATTTTAAACGCTCACAATGGATGGACCTCTCCAAATATGTCATTGCTAGTCTAAACATGAAAATAAGCCTCCCGAGGAAGGTATAGGAAAGTAGCGGAAACCTTGAGTTCATATATTTTTTTATTCCTTCATCTGCACTTTTTAACCCCCCATTTTTTAAAATCAAAAATTGATTTTCTCGAGCCTTGTATTTAGAAAATATAAAAGAAACCTATCTTCTTTTCTTTCTCATCATTTTCGATCGAATGATATATCACACCCTATATGTTCCCATAAAGTTCTAAAGACCAAGTGATTGCCATCCCCACAATTCCGACTCTATTGGGACAATTTGACCCAAACTTTACAGTGATGTTGATCTTGCTTAGATGAATCTGCATACGGAATTTCACTCCTTAATATGCATAAATACGCGTAGATCTTTTGGTCCCCTCTAAACTTCCGCCCCCGAAACTCCGACCCCAGTGGGCCAATCAAAACCAAACTAAATAGTGAAGGTGCACATGCCCATAGTAAGCTCCATTTCGAATTTCAACCTTCTACCTCAAAAATGCGGAAATTATGAAAGGGATGGACGGACATTGTGAAAACAATAAGTAGTTCCATTCTTCCGCTACTTAATAATTTCTTAGTCACGTAAACTTACTTTAGATGTACACTTGATGCTGTTCAATTCCCACTCTGCTTGAAGCAAAACTTGGCCATTCATCCTTTGTGTAGTCTAGCGGTCGCCGATTCTTCTATTTACATGCTTACCATTTGCTCAATACAGCACGGAGCTAAAGGAATGCTTTCCTCTGTCGTCTTTCCACTCTTCTCAATAGTTTGGTAACTCTCCATTTTCTCGAGTTAGTGCTCATTTTTAAAGATTTTCAAGAAATTGTTAAAGTACTAAGAACTCTCAATTTTAAGAAAAGCCTGAATAACAGGAATTCTATGTATTGTTACAAATTTAACCTTATCTATATTGCACAAACACTGCATTTCATTGTTGGTCATGAGATATATATTATTGATCCCTACATAGTGTTGGTGTATTGCGTGTTTATACCGTTGTTGATAGCTATTGTTGCACAAACTTTGCCTTGCATCGTTGGTCATAAGATATTTCTCATTAATATGCCTTGCCATAACCATGAATATCGATTTTTTATCAATAATTATTATTTTTTCGAAATCTGAGGTAGACAGTGACCTTCCTCATGCATTGAAGGTCAAGTCTGCAAAATTTCATCAAGATCGGAATAAAACTGTAGATCTGTATAAAAATCAAACAAACCCACAAACATCCTTCTTTATATATAGGGCGATTCAGAATGTAGTCCAAGAATGCAATACTATGTACAGTTTGTAGCGGGGAACAAAATTTTTCCTATAAACATGGGTCCGGAAATGCATCCTTACAGAGATAATGCAACTGGTACGAGATAGGAATGACATTACAGTAGGTGTTCATAATGCCGACCCTGAGCCTCGATGCAGGTGTTTATCTGCGGACGAGATTCTCGCAAACTTTGGTGTAATCACTGACTTCTCCACACGCTGTAACAATTTTAGCTACAAGGTCATTGGGATTGTCGACTGGTGTGGCATCTACCAACAGCTTGATGTGGCCCCATAAAAAGAAGTCCAGAGGTGTCAAGTCAGGAGACCGGGGTGGCCATGGAACAGGGCCTCCTCTCCCAATCCATCCCAATTTACATGTTTAGATCCTAATTTACATGGACCCTACCATTGCCGTCCGGGTAACGCACGTCCATTCCTACCTCGTACAAGTTGCATTATCTCTGTAAGGATGCATTACCGGACCCATGTTTATAGGAAAAATATTGTTCCCCGCTACAAACTGTACATGGTATTTCATTCTTGACCTACCTTTCTGAATCATCCTGTATATAGAAGATAAATTATAAAAAATTAACAATATCTAAAAAATTTTCGAAAAAGGCCTTTGTTTTTGTTTGAAATTTTTTTTGCCCACAACTGGTTTTTAGTCACGTAACTCAAAAATACTAGAGGAAACTATGTTTATCAGTTAAAGACTTTATGTTCATGTACAAAACGGAAAATTATACTATGGTGATCAGGTATGTCTCATACAACACAGTACACTTGTTTGTGTAACATGAATAAATGAGGCACACGATATCTGTAGAGTGCGCAAGGCAGTATAAAAAAAATAGCAAGCTCAAAATTATATATGTGGTGGCTTATTATATACACTAATTTTAACTGACGAATTTGTAAATTTATAAATTTACACTTAAAACGCGTCTGGAATAAATCTAATTTCTGTTGCGATTGGACTTGACTACCAATTGTTAAGACTTTGTTATTATCGATGAAATAAATGATAATACTTTATCAACTTCTCTTTTCGAAATGAATGTTCACTAGAACGAGTGTCCTGGGAATCCCATTTGCAGAATTCTAGCGAAAAATTTGGAGCGACCATAGGAATTAAGATGCGCGCATCTCATAAGCTTGTACTATTCACTTTGCCTTGATTACAACGTCTTAGTATCAATTTATTTTATTAAGTTTTTTTTAATGTTTTCTTATCTTCTGAATTATATTTTTTAATCATTGAATTCAGTTAATAAATTTCATAAATAATAAAATATTATTTATAAAGTAAGGTTATAGCGTTCATAGTATGAAATGTGAAATTCCACTTTGAGGAAGATAAAATAACACTGATAAAAATTGAATAAAAAATATAAGTCATCGTTGAAAGGGAACATCATGTAGATCAATCACATTTTCCAACTCGTGGACCCGCGGATCAAATTGCCTTAATATTCCCAGAATTTATGAGAGCAAAATATGTAAAGGAAAGATGGTTATAAAAATGTGTAGAGCTGAGACTTTTTTTCCCTAGTTTAAAAAAAGAAAAGTTAAACGGAAAATTTCCATTTTGTTATGAAAAATTTATCATTTTATCGATTATTTAAAAACAGATCGGCACTCGCCGCTGAAAAATAAAACATAACCAGTGATTTCAATCCATGAAATTCAACATTAATGTAAACCTGTCAAATTTGATAGTCTATTTTCGTCCCAAGTTTGGTTTGTTTTGTAATTAAATTTTTCTAACCGGAAAATAGAAAAAAAAATTAAGATTATAATTTTTGCTGAAATTTGCCAAAGCATTCTACTTTGCAGAGAAAACGTGACAGGAAAACGTCGTCTAGCTTAAGACACAGAACGGGTATTATGACTCTGGTTTGAATAAGTCCATCATAACCGCTTAAGTATATCTTTTATTATTATTTATAAGGCCTATCTAGTCATTTATAAAATATTCCTCTCTAGTATTATTTAATTATCATATCTGGTACTTTTCTTGAAAAATTTCGATACTTTTTAGGTGGTAGCTTGGCATTATTATGTAAAGCTTTTAACAGCCATAGAGTCATTAAAAGAGAATGGGTATATACTTCCCAGAATTGTTACTTTCCTCCTTTTCTATTCGAAGTGGAAAGACGTCCCGGAGTCAGACATTACAAGCCTATGGACTTACCGTACTTTCATAAAATAGCTCTATACATATCCAGGCTTTATGTGTTCAAAAATCCATTTCATTATGAATTAAGAATCTTTTGTTCAAGAACGCAAGTATGTTGAAATCTTTGGCTGTCATATGACTCGAAGTAACGCCATCCAATTTCTATCAACGCATATAAAAAACACAAAATCGGTGATGGCGAACAGTCGTAAGCAACTGAGGCTCAAATGATAACCAGCCGAGGAAATTTTGGAAGGAACTAAGATATTCTGTAATGAAATATCCAATAGCTTCTAATGAAATAGAATGGCGTCAATCTGGTTCGGAAATTTTACTTCACAATTTTATATGAAGTTTTCGATACATGAGGAAATTTTACTTACAATGAAAGAAAAAATAATTGGAATGAATAAGTATGCGCTCCTTATCAACAGTGGGCACATTACTAAGGCAGTGGCATGACATTCTCATCTGATACTTAGTCGACCACTAATTAAGATAAGAAATAATTAAGAACGATGATTACGAAGATTCTTATTTCAATTTCAGGAAGGGCAGGGTTTTGCAGTGTTTACCAGTCTAGTTCTTTGAAGCGTAGGTGGCTTTGAAATATTGAAATCGATAACCCCGATACGGTTCACTTAAGATTTCAAAATGTTTTGAACCAGAATACTCGCATTCCCAAGGAATTCATAACGTGAGACAACCTGTATATCTGCGGAATAGAGCGAACCCGTTCTTTCGTTTGAAAATTTATGTCCTGAATGAAAGGTTTCACCCCTGAAAGAGGTCGATAATGGATTCATAAATTTACACGATCGACAAGCGATCGGTCAAAATAAGCGAAGCAGCGTGCATTTTGTCGACTGGTCAATACAAACGACTCTGCTTACCCGCAACACCAACACGGCAATGACAGATCGGTCGCCGTAGGAATTTCTCCCGAGGCCACTAACATCGGAATCAATTGCCATGTAATTATTGACGCAAAGTAAAATCGAGGATTTAATTTTGACATCAGGACAGGAATACTTTATATAGAAAAGTCCAAGCTCACCTTTCGAAAATAAAAACAAACGAGTCGTTATGAAAATTTAAAAACAGGTGTCGTGTTTTGTATTAAACGGACAAGTACTTTTTATAAAATTTAACACTGGTCCCTTAAATTACAATTATTTTAAAAGGTTATTCATCTCAGTTTTTAATGTTATAGAAAATATATTTTTCTCAAAATTGAGGTAAGCGCGAGAGCACAAGAGAACCATAAAACTTTTCAGAGACGTTAATATTATTTCCTTGACTATTAATAAAAACAGAAATAAAATATCACATTCTCGTAGAACCATATAGTAATCTTTAAAACTTGACAGATGAAAACTGGATCTAGGAAAGAAGAGAAACGTGACTAGTTCCTACGCTGAAAAGCGTCTATAAAGAGGCTCGAATTAACGACTTTGACCGCGAGCGTTTCCTATCACTCATTTTCATCGTTTAGCAATTTTGGACGCAATGCAATGCGTTCAAGAACGTAATGGAATGACGACGACAACACATTTCTTTCGCCCTCACCTGTAATAAAAAATTATTCCCTTCGGCGCGACCACAACTCCCTCAAGAAATTAAAAAAAAAAAAAAATTAAATGCTAATCCTGTTTCACCGCGATCTCAAGAGTCGAGACCTGTGCGTCTCATGAGGAAGAACGAGAACAACCCCAGAAGAGGACCGGGGCGACGGAAGGAGGGTGGGCATCCCTACAAGTCCATGAATGAATGAATGCTACCCTTTGTTCCGCGATGCTCTTTTGTCTCTTGTCATGTTTTCCCAATTACTCCCCGGCGAGCGCCATAATTGCGCCGATCCGCATGGCCGTGGTGCTGGGGATTAGACTCAGTTAACCCCTGGCGCAGCCTTCCCCACCGCCTCCTTCGGCTGACTCATTTGGCCCGGCCACTCGCCCGGCCCGACGGAGGCTGATGACAATTGCAAATGTGGCCGCCGCCGTCGCCGCTCGCCTTGCCCATGGGCCCAGCCTTATCTGATGAAGGCGAGTGCGGTGCACAGGGCCCCCCTCGTGTCGACCAGCCCTCCCACCCCTTTCCCTCCCTTTGCCGTCAAGGTAACCCGGGGTTTTCCCCCCCCCCCCCCCGCTTGACCTATCGGAATTTCGATTTATACATGAGCGTTATTACCCTCAATCATATACAGTGCATCATATACAGAAGCCATAGTACCCTCTAACTTTACTATAGAAACAGTCTCAATGATGTTCATACTTTTCCTATTTTCAGCTTTCTCTTTCCTAAGACTATTGTATCTTTTTGAGTTAGTACTACTTACAGAAAAATGATACTATAATTTAAATATTTTGAATTTATATTTCTGTACATACTTTTTCCTATAAGCAATTTACCAAAATATTTTCGGGGTTACCATTTTTTTATTTTTTCCTCTGGTAAAAACATTTTGTGGAGGAGAAAATAATACTTTTTTTTTAATGCAGTGCTGTTATTCTTTTGTGTTTGAATTTGTTGAAATGATTTTAATTCCTTTTTAAAATTTGATCAGATTTACTTTACGAAGCATTGTAAGGTGGAAGGTGACATCTATTGTGAGATTCTAGCACGTTGAAGGAATTCTAAAGTTACTTTACTAACAACCAAAACCAAAAAATTCCGATTATTCTGATAAATATGAATACTTTCGAACTGATTTTCCAAATTAAGCCGACTATTTAATTTCACTCATTTAAAGTTTTCGTGGAAACGACCAAATCGCTTCAAAAAAATAATGAACTCAAGGAGTAAGGAATTCTATTAAGAACGGTGTTTGTCTATTTCAACGTTTCTCCGTTGGCCAGATCCGTGATATGAAATTCCAACAATGAGAGGAATTTAATCGAAGTTGAGTGCCATAAGAGACGAATCTTCCCAGCGTTGAAAGGCATTTATACCCGCGTGTACACTTTGAGCATAGAAATGAAATTTTCTGCATCTAAGGATTGTTTTAGTTTTAGAAGAAACCCCCCGCCCCCACCCCCGGGGGGGGGAGGGGATAAAAGAAGGGAAAGTGAATACGAGGTAAAACAGTGAGGGATAAGCACTTCACATAGAAATTCTTCTCGGGTCTTGTATAATCTGAAAACCACATGTGCCGCGGAATAGCACGAGTTTACAACAAGGGATCTTTCTTGCATTTATTTAAATTTATTCATCGAGGTATAAAAAAAAGAGAAAAAAAAAGCTTAATATATTTGTATTTAAAATCAAATTCCAAAAATCGGAAGAAAAATTAGAAGCCCCTGAAATATAAAGCAAACCGTTTTCTTATTCGAATGTCCCACACTTTCTCCATATTAAGTGGATTAAAGAAGTTGGAATGCCATCAGAAATACCCATTATAAAAGGAGCCTGAAAATAATATGCCATAAAAGCTTTAATGTTGCATTATAAAAAGGGATTTTTTGAAGTTTACGTTAATCCCCATTTTACAAAATAAATGAGTTAGTTGACCCCTGATAAGCATTGGTATGAAATATTTCGAGTTTTATTAAACTGCATTAAAAGTTTAAGCGAGTACTATTAATCAGCTTAGTAGTTTACTGCCTTCAAAAGAAAAATAGCGCTATCCAGCACCTATCTTAATATATGCATTAAATTAACAGAAGATATGACAATCCCTGCTATCTAGTTCAATATTACCAAAATGAGGGGTAGCCTAAATAAGTAGAAATAAACCTCTGGGGAACTGGTTATTTACTGCGTGAAGAAACAGATACAAGATCCACTTGGATTACAAAACAATTAAAATACCCACTGATTGACGATCACCTTGTGATTGAAATGTACATCTATGTCAACACATGTCAATTTTTATGGTTAAGTTAAGTAGATCTTGTGTTTCCTGTTTCTTCAGAAGGGGTTGCCTCTTTTTTCCAGTGACCCCTTCAGTTGTTTAGGCAAGTGATTGTCAAAATTACTTGTAGAGCTTTTTATCTTTTAATCTAAACAAATTAGTAAAAATATTTAACAGATATTTCGTTCCTAAACAAAAAGAGAAAAAAAGAAGTAGAAAATATTCGTCTAATATGGCTCCTTGTAAAATATTTGCAATACAAAAATCCTTTTACCAGCACCAATAATAATAATAATAATAATAATAATAAGCAGCTTGAAATTAGAATAACTGATGCAACAAATGATTACATTCCAATGCATTATTGTCAGCTTATTAAAATTACACTATCTGACAAATCACAATGTGTATATGTTTACTCGAAAAATTCCCCTTTAAATAGAAAACTTTTGAAAAAGATATTGCATAATGTTAAATTATATTGTTTCTCCAAAAGCGGAAAATCTAAAGTTTTAACATGATGTTAAAAGAAGGGACTTCTTAAGAATATATTTTATATTCATTCTGAAAATGCATAACAATTTTTTTAATGTCAAATGTTAGGATTATCACGTTGTTGTTCATTACTGTAAGCACAAGAAAGGCATGGAGTGAATTACAACAACTGGTAATGGGATGGTAATACACTACATTTGTGTGCTGGCATATGATTAACTTCATTTTCATCAAGCATAGAAATCATCTCCATATAATTAAATTAAAAAAATACAACAACAAAAAAAGAGCAAAAATTATTTCGTTACTATTTCAAACATGAAAAAAAATAAATAAATAAGAAAGAAAAATGTAACTATCCACGAAACCAGTCGGCGCCACACATAAAGATCGAAATGCCGCGCAAGGCTTCATAATTTATATTTATCGTAAATGAACGGGAATATCTTGTGGGCAACATCATAAATTATTTTTTTTTAACGGAGAGAGAAAGAGAGAGAAACCCTACAACACCACCCCCGGAGGACATCAACCGTAGATAATAAAAATGCAGGAACCCCGAACACGTGCCGGTGTTGCCATGTTGCTGGCGAATACGGAAAACAGGCGAATGCAGCAATTGGATGTTTTAACTGCAAATTAAATAAATGTTTCTAATTTCGTTTCTAAATGAAAAAAAATAAAAGAAAACAACCTGACCATCCCCTCTGAGCGTCACGACTGCACCGAGGACAGTGACAGGTGAAAAATCGTTTTGTATAATTTCTCTTTACAGTTTACGTCCCGTATTTTTCATTTCCTTTTTATTTTTTTTATTTTTTTTTATTTCAGAGGTTAATTGGGACGACGGAAGGAGGGTGCTTTATGAATGGGAAATAGACATAGATAAACTTCCATGCCCCAAAGCAGGATTCGAACCCACGCTCTTTCTAAAGGAGGTGCCAGTATGCCTAAAACAATTATATATATATAGGAAACAATATCTTCACAACTTACCTGGATTGCGAACAGCGCAAAAATCAAAGCAGCAATTTATTATTTAAAATAAACAACTCTCTCGAGTTTGCTATTCACGCACAATTCGACTGTTTCCTGACTGAGACCCTAACGACTTTTCAATTTGAGGCGTTGTAGGGAAGAAGAAAAAAAAGTTTCGCACCCAAAATCAGTAGACACACACATACAGGAAATGGGCTTAACCAATTGGCTTTATTTGGTCTCCAGTGGGTGAAACAAATAAGAGAATAAAGGAAGCACAAAATTACAATGTTTAATATAATGCTGTTTTGCCATAAAAAAATTCAAAAAGGAAAATAAATTATTTTCTTGAGCACAAAGTGACCATAATGGCCAAAACTTCTAGATACTCCTTGACCTGGACATAGATGTCATCATCGGGAAGAATGCAATTCTAATTCAGAAATACAGGATAGCCCAAAATATGTATACACACTTTACTAATAATTTTTTCCGTAAAAGCAAAAGCTAAAGCTTACATCTCAAGATTATTACTTGCAGTCAATGAAGACAGTCCCATCAAAGAAGACCACACTGACACGTAGACGTAGGAAACAGGGAAATGGATAGGAGCAAGTATTCACAGGATTCAAAAGTATATCGATGCTTATGATAATCATTTCGAACACCTGCCGTAATTGTAGAAGTCAAAGAGGAGTTATATTCATACCTTGATATTTGTATGAATTTAGTGTTACAACTTTTATATAGTTTTTTTTCTTTTGCTGAAGTGTATATACATTTTTGGGCCACCCTGCATTTCAATTTACATATGTTCATTATGACTCCGAAAATATCTAATAATATCTGAAGTTGAAAAAATTTATTTATTTTTAGATAGAAAAAGAAGGAAATTTTCATTTTCAGGCTAAATGATTTAATTCTTTTCATTTAATTTAAGATGCAAGAGAAGTCAAAATTTTAAATGTTACGGAGAATGAGTTCTGAAACCGGTATCTGTGGACTGTGGCATTATATGAAACATCCGAATCTGGTAAACTCCCAAAAAAAAACAAACGTTTCTCTAAGTCACAATCATCACCAGGAACGTCTCAAAGATGAAAAATGCAAATCACATTTTTGAAGGAAATGAAATGTCTTCTTCCGAAATATGTTCAGTTAGTCAGAATTTCCGGTTAAATAATTATCTGTAAGCACGGAAGTTCCGAGTTAAAGATTAAAGGAGTACGCTTTAATTCCTTAAATTTTCCTTTAAAAACATTAAAGGATCAAGTTTTTGCTATTCTCGGATTCGTCTTGGAAAAATTCCCGATGAAAGAATCTGCACACCAAAAAGAAAATTAAAATCTGCCAGTGGAATTAATAGCGTACGTGAAATGAGCAACTAAAAGTTCGCAGAAAGACGGGTTAAAAAGCGCTCTGTTTGTTGGTCGATGATAATTTGCCACACTCTCCACGGTCCACCCACTCGCTACGAGGGGGAAAAAAAAAGGTTGAAATGATCCTTCATTTCCGTCAACTTTTTAAATTTAAACATATATATCTACAAACTTGTTCACGAGTAATACGACAAGATAATTAACAATTCTGTCAGTTTACACTTCTTTTACTTTGAACTCTTTCGCCTTTCCTCCTAAACTTTAACCTACAAACTGATTTCCATGTAAATATTTTAAGGCAAGGATGAGAAATGGAGAGTTTCCAAGAAATACGAGAAAAACTGGAGCGACCAGAACATAAAAAGTAAATAATAAAAGCTCAGATTCCATAAGATTTGCACGAAGTTTAGCTCTTAGATGATTTTAGGTAATTAGGATGCCGTAAAGAATTGTCCACAGGACTCTGCCGTCTATTTTGTATAAAAATAGAACAGGAAGCCATTGGCTATGTTCCAATTGATGGTTTCTTTGTCATTGAAATGGTGGAATGGTACATATGCACAAGCCTCCCACTATACCTAAAATTAATTCTTCTTCCATAGTCATAGTTCCAATTCTGCAGTGTCAAATATCAAAAAAAGAAATGTTAAATGTCAAGTGTTGAAGAAATTTTACATATATTCAATCAGATTTCTGTTATTTCGATTGGATATCGGCGAATTTTTTAATAATTTTATAAAAACCTCAATATCTCTCAAATTTTTACTTCAATGCCCATCAATTTATGTCCAAAAATTATTCATCTCAATGAGAATCCGTTTCGGAGGAGTTAACTGCACAAAATTTGGTCACATACGAACATAAGTAATTTGTACAGATGGAAATTTTTTGCGAAATTTCAGGGTATCTTCGCGAATCACGAAAAATAAAATTACAGTTGAGGGAGGTGGGGGGGGGGGGTCGCAAATAAAAACCTTAACTTTAAAATGGCTCACTAGAGCTAAGCAATTTATTTTCCAAAATTTTTCGTCTCAACGAGAGGAATCTGTTTACAGGCCACAATCTTTAGATGGTGGTCAGCCAATACGCTGGAAGCAATCGTCTTCGCCGAATTAACTGTTAACGTTCATATGGTATAATATTATTGCAGGAATAAGACTAAAAATTCCTATTTTTATCTGTATGTAAATACATGTATATTGGCTATAAATCTTAATGTTCATGGAATAATATCGTCTGTGAAGAAGGCAAGCGAATCTCTTAAGTCCGCGCTTTATTTATACCATCATCGCTATTACTCTAGAAGACAAATTATGCTGTCGTTTAATGTTTGAATTTTAGTATCGGAAGCAAGTAAAATATAGATGTGAAATGCACAATACGCATTTTCACTGTTGATTCTCTCAAAATCAACGTTTGTGTAGTCAAATCTCCATGTTCCACAAATCATCGATAAATACGACAGCTATAGGAAACAAATTTAACATGCCCAATCGACGGATACATGAAGGCTTTAGACATTATTTTTTAAATATATTTTTCTAATGCGACAACCAGATTGGTATCAAACCAGGAGAACACTCGAGATTGTCCCTCAACACTATAAAATTAAATAAAATTATCACATTAACGACTAACATAGTTAAGATAATTAATCAACTTGTGACGAAGGTATAAAAAAAAAAAAAGACTTAAAATGCAAAGGATGTAAAAGAAATGGAAAATGAAGGGAAAAAATGTAAAATGATAATATATTTAATAGGGCATAATAAAGAATACGGTAAAGGGCCTTAAAAGAAAAAAAAAATTAAAAGAGACCTTAATCAGTAACGAGGAAGAGGAATTCTAGGAGTAACAGGATTCTAATCTGTATACTAGATGGCGTAAGAAAATTTAGGCAAAACCACGAAATTAAAAATTTTTTTTTAAAAAATTAGAGCTAGAAATGATACGCCATAGACGCCTACAGACAAAAGTGCATTTTCTCATCACTTAAAGGCTTAAAGAAGAGTCCCTATTAAAACGAAAGGAAGAAGCATTAATTTTATTCATTATTTAAAATTATCATCTGGCTGCGACTAACTACAATCGACTTTTATAAATAACGTGACAATTTTTCAATTGCTAAAATTTGCAAATCCTATTTTTAGTAATTACTTGTTTGTTCTGAGCATTAATATATTCCAATTTTATTGTGTCGAAATAATTAAAATAGGCTATTGAATTTTTCAAAAAAAGAATAAAAGTAAAATTTCAGTGCATATGTTCTCTTTTAAAGTTTTAGATTAGTAGAAATTCTAGTTCTAGAAATGTCGTGAACGACAAGCTAATAAAACAAAAACAAGAAAAAAGAAAAAAACTCCACTGAATAATTGACGCTTTTCGGGGAATTCTCTACTTAAAAGAGCAATTGAAAACGAACTCGTAAAATTTAGCCTTCACTTTTTATGACCATTTCAATAAAAAAGAATTTTCTAATTAAAAATAAAATTGCAAAACTTGCTGTAAACTGAGGACAACGACAAACAGCAGCATTCAATATGAAGCATAAGCAAATCACCCAATAAACTGAATACAAACAGAATGAATGATTTAACAACGAGTTAAACTATCTCGAGAGAACGCTTTCGAATAATCTACAATCTATTCTGAAAGATAAATGTTATAATTAAGAATAACACATTCTGAATATTTCTTTCATCCCCAGTATTGCCCCCCCCCCCCCCAAAAAAAAAACTGCATTAGTCATCACCTTTTACACAAAACCAGTCTGTCACACAATGCAAACTATGAATTACACCAAAGGCATGCGGATCGGGATGAAAAGCCATTTCTTCATATACATTTGAATATTCAAGATTTGAACATCTATTGTGTGATATGTGTGCGCGGTTTTTTTTTTCTTTTTGACTAAGTATTAAGAAACTAGCCAAAGTGACAGACCAATAGACAAATTATAAATCCAGCTCCAACCGGCATTTCGCTGTAGCCATTAACCTCATTTACACTCCCATCAAACATTTCAACCAATAAAGAAATGTTCTGCATACCATTAGGCAGGGTGCCGGAAACCACTGGCGTCTAAACTGAAAAAGTAAAATAAATTAAGAAGACAGAGAAATAATCGAATGGTCATCTTGTGCAATGCAATGCAAATTGCCTTCTAGTCCCCTTTGAATCACTCGCATTCCGAGCACCTTGTGCATCACAATGGAGATATAGATAGGAAGAGCATTGAAAAATGAAGCTGACGAAATGCTCAAAAATACCAAGTGCTTCCAAATACGGACTGATTTTATCTCACAAGGCAAAAATCAGATATTAATGAGGGGCGTTAATTTCTTTTCTTTCCCTCATCAAACAAACTCTAAATGAACCGAGAGATTTGAAAGGGACCTATCACCAGAGACTTGAGCAGTATCTTATGCATACCAGACAAATGAATTGTTCGAATCAGCCATATTTGGAATAAAAAAGTATCTTGTAATTATACAATCAGTTGTCTTAATTCTAAATCATAAGCCCCGTCCTTCAATTTAATAAAATCAAACCGATAAAGTGGCCAATACGATTCTCCTTTTCTTATGTATTTATATTGCGATGAGCACTTGAGAAAAAAAATACATTAAAAGGAATGCAAACTACATGCTAAAGATTGCGAATATAAAATGTCTATGCCGACCACGCTTAATGATAACATCTGGTCTACCGTCGATTTTATGATTAAAATTAGCATATAATTTCAACTATATTTAATACAGTTACAATTTTTTTTAGATTCAATCTTTGAATGGCGTCCACGAAAGGATACAGTGAACAGTGAATAGCGCTAGGTATGTTTAAAATTAGCAAAGGGAACTTATCATACCAAGCCATAAGGATAAAGTTTATTAGCAATCATCAGGTTTAGGAGTACATTATAAATATAAAATAAAACTGTGTTAATAAATTTGAAATGTAGCGGCGGCAGTTGCTACATTGAGATCGATTACAAGTCATAATCATAATTTATCAAAGATATTTGGTTCCATAACTGAAACGTTTTAAACAAATATTCCATATTAAATAGAGTGAGATAATAATGTATTTTCTTGTATTTTTTATCAATTTACTAAATTCCCTATTCCGTTATTCATCTAATAGCTAGCTTGAAATTATCAGAGTACAGCTTGATCTTTTAATTTACCATGATTGATAATGATCTGCAGTGAAAATTTTTAATTCGCATAGTCCGCGTTCCATATTATAAAGGCTTTCCATTAATCGAGTAACCGATTTTTAATCGAGTTATAACAAGCCATAAGGCCACAGGATAGTTCAGATTTGGAATTACGAAGTAGGTTAATTGCGAAAGTTGTAAAGAAACTTAGTAATTTGCTTTCTCAAGATCAAGGAGGAGTGAAATCCAACTCCTAAATTAATTGATTCAACGCGAAATCTTTAAAATCCGAGTATCGGACCACTTTTTTCAAATCATACGTTTCCGTCTGCTTTATATCGGCCACCTTATAATTAGTGCCGTTATAACTTCTCATCATAAACTTAGCATCTACACATAATAGGAAGATGCAAATAAAATACGCGTTTAATTCCTACGGAATACAACGTTGTTCTGATGCAGGATCCACGCAGGCATAACATCTCCGTTGGAATCATTGCTAATCTTTCCTTGTGTGGGTTACATAAAGATTAATGTACAGTCGTCAAAGGGAAATAATCCACACTTGAATTTTACTCTAAGTTTTACCGTTTCAATATTAATTTATTTTTAATAATTTAATATTACATTTAGAGTTAACATTATTAAGATTATTAAATTTAAATAATTATAATTAAAAAAGCTATTGAAACAACACATTAGCATGAAATGTAATATTAAGTAATAAACTCGTGTGGATTATTTCCTTTGGTTGACTGTACGTACATTTGCTGTGAAACCCGGTTTAAAATTATTCCGATGTGCAGGCACATAGGCACTATTTGAAATTCGATGTCAATATATACGAAATTTTTTTAAAAAAATACTTTTTTTTGTAGTTGTTGTTTTCTTATAGTTTGCTTTAGCTAAACATACAAACACGCATGCCATTTGGATCCGCTATCGCGTAGTTTGCCAAAAAACTTTAAAAAAAATTCAGATGCATTCCAAAATTTGTTCATTCATTTCAAGCCTTTAGATGAACTCTACTAACTCTCAGAAATATAGAAACTAATACATCTTCTAGAATCAAACCTGGAGTCGCATTTCAAATGGGACATCCTGGAATATACTCACAAAAACAAATACATAAACCTGACACTAAAATTAATTTTTAATTTTCTTCTTAATTCTTAAAGTTAAAATCTGTCCAACGAAAGTTGAACTGGCAGTGTCCAGTTGCAATCAGATCCAGATAATTTTTTTTATTATCTAGTACATATATTTCCATTTTAAAATTTAATATTAAACGCGCTTTCACACATATCTTTATTTAATTTTTTAATGCATTTTTTTAAAGTAAAAGTGTGCGCTTAAAAGTTTTTTATATATATTTTTTTATTCTTTTTAGTCTTTATTTTTTTTTTAAAAACATGCTTTCACGTGATAGTCTGCAAAACCGAAAAAAATGTGGAAACCTGAAGAGGTGCCTCCTCCAGTCTACTATCTAGGAAGTAAATTAAACGGGAATCAGTTTTAGTCCTTTTTAAGAATTCGAATTTTGAAAATTTTTATACAGGATTGTATAGTGACCTGAAAAGAACAGTGTGCCAAATTTGGAGTCATTTGAACAATGGGAAGTAAACGAAAAAAATTCAAAATTTGGATTACAAAATTTGCGCAAAAACACACAAGCAAATTTAAAAAAAAAAATGTAAAAAAATGATTTCAGTTTCTATTTTATAATCGAAATTCTGTTTCACAAAAATGTTTTGTTCTTCGTAAAAAGGTTAATCACGAATGAAAATTTGTTAAAGTATGTATTTCAAATGAAGACCTAGATTACAATATAGATAAATATCTACCGGAAAATTAAATTGTTATATTTAATATTTTAAAAATTTTATTAATTAATTTCATTCTCGAAGAGAAGGTTGAATATGCAAAGTTTATGCCGTCTAATATGCAAACAGGCACTAACGAAAACGAATAATAAAAAAACTGATTCTTAAATCGCGGAACATTACGAACAAATGCTCACTTATTTCACTCCAAGACCAATTTTGATATAATTCATTTTAAAAGAGTTTGATAAGATGTTATATAGCTTATATAAAATAAAAAATAATTCAATAATTCATTTGGTTCTTTATGCAATTTTAATTCAGTCATTTATTAATTTCTACCATCCTTAATTTTAATTCATTAATTAGCAGCAGAATGATTATAGGAGTCATCAAGTGCATAGCTAATCAAATTCAATGCTATTCCTGTCGATGATGTAGCCCTGACAATGCTAATTATGTCCCGGAGAATGCTAAACCTACCTTCCATTCATCAGTAAATGCTTGCATTAATTCATTTTCCATTAAAAAAATTCTTGTTTAATACCACAGAAAATACCCCCCCCCCCCAACTCCCTGGTCTCTCTCATCACCGATCTCCTCCTCTCGAGTTGATGAGATCTTAAAATTCCATAAGAGTAAATCAGTTAAAGAGAACAAATATTACCCCCCCCCCCCCCATCTGGCCATGTCGATCTCGGTGGAACGAGTGGGCTTCCAAAGGGAAATCGGTAGCGATTCGTGCGGATCAAAAGCTTATCGCCCACTCAACCGAACCTCGTTCTCTGTCAGAGATCAATACGAGATCAGCTTCCAAACTCATTCCCTTCTCTCCCCTTCTGATTTGGTTGCTATTTTATTATTTAATTAAAAGATGCGATAGCCTAATAAAAAGGAATATATCAGAACATAGACAGAGATGGATATCCCTTGGTCGATGAATTAAGATAATGGGAAAAAATAGGGGACGGCTCTGTCTTAAACTTTTCAAGCCTCTTTCCCTGGGCTAAGCAAATATTAAAAGGGGAAAAATGTGTAGAAAACATTGCACTGAAGTACGGTCTGAAAGTAAAATAAAGTAATAGATTAATACCCATATCGCAGCTTACTTGCCACTGTAATATAACGAACTGTTATAGTATAAGAGTATGCGTAATTAATTACCGCTGAGATATGAATGCACTATAAACTAAACATTGCTATGAACTGAGCTCTCATAAATGGCAAAGCAATTTGCCTCTTTTATATGATTCAACAGTATCTTTCTAGATTTTCCCTTTAAGATTTATTACAATGTCGAATTAAGTATTCTTATAAGTATTTAGCGACACAATCATGATGGAGATCTTATCTTATTAAAAATTCAAGTCGCCGTCAAATTATCGATGTTTCAAGAAGATCATATAGATTACACATAACAGTCCATCTGCAGTTTATTTGAAATCATAAATCAGTGTCCAAAATTCTCACGTGATTTCCCATTGAAGGGTTATGTAACTCGAATACAGGGTGGCCCAAAAAAAAAAACTTTGAGTTGATAACTGTTTTTTTTGTTGTTGTTTTTTTTTTTTTATTTATTTATTTGTAACAGCCTGGATATAGTCAAAATATAAAAGATATTAAGGCCTATTTATCCAGAAACTGTCCCCAATAGGCAGTAAGCCCAAAAAAGGGTTAATGATTGCAGCTAAAAAATATCTCTATTTAGTTGTTTATTATCATTATTAAAAATAGAAGAGAATTTAAAAGCAGGGTCAATAATAGCGATCTCAGGCCCAGATTCACAAAAATGTCGTTATTAACGACGTCGTACGATAACGATGTCGGTAAATTTTGCAGTTTTTATGATTTGTCTTAAATGCAACTCACAATACGCGTCGTTAGCCTTCTTAAACATACAGATGAGAAACTAGTAGTCTGATGTCGAGAGTACGGAAATGACGTCTTTGTTTGTTTGAAAACAGCCAATAAGAATCCCGACTACAGCGGAAGTAAGGAAAATGGACAAAATTCGAAAGCGAAAGCAACAATTTACTTCTTCGGAATTACAGTTGCCGAGTACCGGAAAAAAAAAAATAATAAGAGCACTCTTTCTAGAAACATGACGTGCTAAGAAATAGAAATTATTTTTATGAAAATATCAAATGCTCATAAAGACGATTGAACAAGTTCGCCGATTTGCTCTTTCATTTATATATCGAGTGAGCCTCTCGATCGATTGAAAAATCACCCCTAGAAAATCCACAGTGTCGAATATGTTCGATTACTGATATTTCATCAATGCTGAGTCACGATAATCGAAACATTGGAATACGACGTATTTCTTCGTCGTGTGCAAGGCTTCCGCCATTTTAAACATTCTGTAACGATGCTATAACGACAGCTCTGAGCTGTCGTTATTTAACGACGCTAATTAACGACGTTTTCGTTTGCAACAGGGTGTGTGAATAGCAATGAACGTTGTTAGACGCCGTAACGACGAAATGTTATCGCTAAGTCGCTAACGACGCTTTTGTGAATCCGGGCCTCAGTTTGTTAAGAATCAGTCACAAGAGAAAGGGCAGCTCGTCTTAAACTTCTTGAGGAACGTAATCCAATGCGCAAAAGAAGATCCGAGCATTAATATCACCTTCAAAAAGTTTCTTTAAACACTAATGATGGTTTTGTTCAATCTTGTCAATTAGGGAAACACAAATTCCATCCAAATTAATAATTTCAGGCTGATGAGACAAACGCTTTAAGCGATGTGAATTTGTTACAAATTTTACAAATCTATTATGAAGAGTGAGAATCTTTATGAAAAGATAATTATTAGCTGTATACCAAATAGGCAAGCAATAAAAGAGTTTTGATAACACCTGAGTTTGATATAATTTCCAAAAAATAATACTGCAGGAAAAGAATTTGAAAGTCTACGTATAACACCTATTCGGCGTGAAATTATGAGATGTTGAAGATGGAAATTAAATTTACCATTTTTTTCATAAAAAATACCCAAATCTTTTATATGATCTTTCTTTTGGATGACCTTGTCATGAGCTGTATATAATGTTTCGAATCTATAACTAATAATATATGATTCAGATAGATTCAAACGGAATCCATTATTTTCTAACCAATTAATAAAATTATTGATAGAGCGTTGCAATAATACAACCTCTGACAATTAAGTTCGGTGAATGACCTCATATTGCTGACGGCAAGGCCAACGAGAAAGACAGGCCTCGAAGCGGAAAAGTCACCTGATCATCTGGGTCCGAACAACAATCCAATCTTCATTGTCTCCATCTTGGATGTAAACAATGAGTGTTTTTCCGATTGTTGGAAACAATGAAGGTTGGATTGTTGTTCGGACCCAGACGGTCAGGTGACTTTTCCGCTTCGAGGCCTGTCTTTTTCGTTGGCTTCGGCTGACGGTCGTAAGAGTGCGCTTCCGTCGTATCCTGCCCTAGACAGGTCGAAACATGTTTAAACAAATTTGAGAGAATCAGTGCTGCGAATGTGTTTATAGTGTTTAAACAGGGCATTGAAGAGTGAAGGTGTAGTGCGCTTGGTCGAAACCCAAAATGTATCAGCGAACGAAAGAGACTCATGAAATGCTGACAACAGTTTACAAAGAAGTGTGTTTATGAGTGGTTTAAACGGTTCCGAGGAGGCCGGAACACCGTGGAAGACGCCCCCTGAAGTGGCCAGACATCCAACATAATGTTACGACCCAACTGAAGGCTATCCCTAAAAACGACTACGCCAGGAGTTTCCAGGACTTATACAGCCGTTCCCAGAAGTGCATTACCATCGACGGGGATTACTTTGAAGGATAGTAACTGCTGTTTCATGTAAGCCAGCAATCCACTCGCAATATGAGGTCATTCACCAAACTTAATTGTCAGAGGTTGTAGTTTATCATGAATACAGGTAATCACAGAATAAATTTTAATATCATCGGCATATTGCAAAATTTGAACATTAGAATTTTGAACAATTATTCAACGTCGATAACAAACAAATTAAAAAGTATAGGCCCAAGAGGTGATCCTTGCGGGACACCAGAAGATATTTGGACACCAGAAGATATTTGAACATTTACCATATAAACAAAAAGTTCTACCAGCTAGCATTGAAGAGAGCCAAGAACATAAATAATCGGGTATACCTAAAGAGGAATGCTTTAATAATAAACCTTTATGATTAACAGAATCAAAAGCTTTATTATATTAGAGTAGAACACGTCTAATTGATTCCTTGTGTCTATTGCTTTCGCAATGGCATAGTTAATTGATTGAAGATTAGTAAATGTTTTTTGGCATTCAGGGGCAATAGTTTCGTAGAAATTACCAAGACATTTAGAGACCCAAGTTTCTAATAATTTGGCCGGATAGGGTATCAAGGTAATGGGACGCCATTCAGTATTGTAAAATTTCTTCGTACTATTTTTAGGAATTGGGTGTATTAAAACATGTTTCCAATCAGACGGAAAAACAACAGTCTTAAGTGACATGTTTAGAAGCTTTAACATGGGTTTATGTATCGCTGGTAGACATCCTTTATAAATGTAATCTGGTATATTTCCTTTTATACATGTAGATCCTAAATTTGCAAGACTAATTGAGTCAAGATAATTAAAAACAGAGTTATAATTGGAATAATTTCCAGTCTTCTATAAAAAAAAAACAAACCACTGAAGTATTGGATAGATTAAAAGGCACATCACTATTAAAACTAGGTTCAAGTTTAGAAATAATATTAGAAGTCATAGAATCATTATTAGGAAGGCTATCAAAGGCATAAGAATTTTTTGACTTAGTAAATTGTTTTAAAGTAGTCCAGAAATTTTGTGGATTAAAGTACAGATTATTATCTATATTGTTAACATAATTGTTTTTATCAACTCTAATAGTTTGCTTTAGAGTATTACGAGCTGTTGAAAAATTTAAATAGTCAGTAGGTGCATTTGTTTTCTGATAAATTTTATGTAATTTTCTTTTACGTTTCCACAAATTAATTGCATGTTGGGAAAACCAGACAGGAAAACGATGTGGACTTTTAATGAATAAAATAAAATGAATGAACGAATATTTTAACATGCTCATATTGGCATAATGCGGAAATATTTCCGATCACAAAATATGCAAATTAGTTTAAATCGTTTCTATATAGCACAAAAAAGCACAGAAGTAGTTGCAATTTTGATCCGCCACATAATCAGCCCTGTAAAACATTTCTTTGCGTTCTGTTTTAACTGAAGACAGATTGATTGGACGAAATGTTCAAATAGTGACCTCCTCGATTCCCAGTCCTTAATCCCTGTGAGTATTGGTTATGGGAATTTCTAAAAAGCAGGGTTTATCTTACCAAACCAACAATTCTCTGACCTGAAAACTCCATCAGAAGAGAGATACACTACCTTGTCAAGGGACACCACAAATTTAATGGAAACACTTAGAAAAATGCATATGTTAGTTAATAGTCGGTCCACCTTTGGCTGCTATCACAGCCTCTATTCTGTCGGGCATACGGTCCACAAGTGTTTTGAAAAGTTTCCGCAGGAATTTTTCGCCATTCCGCCAAAAGTGCCTTCGACAGTTCAGTCACGGATTTTGGGCGCTCCGTTCCTGCGCGCAATCGACGCTCCAACACATCCCAAAAATGTTCAATGTGGTTGAGAATGGGGCTCTTTGCAGGCTAGTCAAGTTCTTGCACTCCCATTTCATTAAATCATCTGCCTACAACCCTTGGTTTGTGATAAGGTGCGTTATCGTGTTGAAAGAGAAAGGGCCATCCGCTATTGCGATCAGAGTTCAGAGACATCTCTCTTTGCACCATTGCGATCTCTTCGCTGCGTTGCAGGTTCTAATGTGGGATGTGTGGGCCGCAGCTCTGCCACGAAAACCCAGTGAATGCAGTTCCTTGCGAACAATCCTGGTGACTACAGCTGTCCCAGTGGATTTTATAAATAATTTTGTCAGTCCATCAACCGATGTTTTACGGTTTGTAGTGACCATCCTGCGAAGCGCCCTTCGGTCTCTGGCCGACGTAATCCTGGGTCTTCCGGCCCTGGGTTGAACGTATGTCGTACCCTTATATTTCTACGCCCCAGATGATGTTTTGAACGGATGATTTGGGGATGTGCTTAGCAGGGTTGGTCCAACAATTTTATCCCTCTCGAAATCCGAAAGCTGCTATCTTTGAGCCATTCCTACTAGAGCACTATAATAGAGAGTACGGACATTCTTTTCCCCGAATGTATGCCGCCAGGTACGCAAGCTCATTGGCTGGTCGGTCGCACGTGACCCTTCGATCGCCATTTTGTTGCCTTTCGTGTAGTCATTTTCTATGTGCTTCTGTACGATAATGCTTATTAAAAGCTGTTAACTTTCAATTTCTTCTGAAATGCCGTGCTGCTGTGCAGTAAACTGCAATAACAAATCACGAATAATTCCCACTAAATCACTAGATTAAAAAAAAAATAAATTATTTAGTAAATAAATTTTAAACACTTTTAAAACCCCCCCCCCCCCCCCCAAACACACACTACACAATACAAGGAAAAAATTCAACGAAATTTCAGATAACTCGGTAAAAATGATATAAAAATTAAGGCTTCATTTGGAGATTATGTCACCTTTGATCCTTTCACCATAGCTTTTATCTCTGTGGGTTTTGTACCTGTGTTTTTACTCTCGGTTTTTTTTTCCTCCCTTGCACTTTAAGACTGGGGGTTTTGCCCTGCCCTCCATTGAACTACAACTCGTAAAATGCAGAATAGACTACATTTATGAATTTTCTTTTTATTTATGTTACAAATCTAATCATGTTTAACAGAAATATTTTTCTGAAGAACAATTTGAACATGGTGAAGAATTGGGAACAAGTTTATGTCAAAAGACTAACTGAATTAACATGTTTTAGAATTTCTCATGAACAAACTCCTCTACAATTTGTAAATTACATTTGTTGGGATGAACGACAACATTTAAATTACATGAATGCCTCATTTTTATGTAAAATAGGGGTGTCCCATGACTCAAATCTCACAACCAATGTTACAGTCTACTGTGTTAATCGCTTAAATTTGGTGATAGAAGAGAAAGGTAGCCATATCCAGCAGGTTATCCAATGAAAAATATAAATTCCTTATTTGCATATTTTATGATTGAAAATATTTCCGCATAATGCCAATATGAACATGTTATAGTAGCATTATAATCTGTTCATTAATAAAAGTTATCAGGTCTCAAAGTAAGTTTTTTCTTTTGGGCCACCCTATATATTATTTGTTCGCAAAAAAAAACCTAAGGAAATTAGGTCGGAAATTTATCCTTATAAAAATTAATATTTGCATAAAGGAACACAGAATGCGAAGATCATAATTCATGTGAGCAATGCTGCTTGCGAAAGTCGATTTCTAATAAAAAGTTACTTCTGCATAATCATACAATACGTTCAAATTAAAGAAATTAAACAAATTAAACCTTTCACATTATGCTACGAAAAGATTTATTACACGTACCGAATGCATATAAATATGGTATCACGGTAAAATACAATTCCATAATAATTTGTTTTATTTTAACAAACTTTTAGTTTATAACTTTTATCCCGTAAAGCAACTACATTAAATAAATAAGCAAAACGACAACAGTAAGAGCAGAACATGCAAAATATATTAATTCAACGGACCATATCTAGCCAGTTCAAAAGAATCATTCCAGGTTATGAACTAAAATGCTATTCACCTGTTGTTTTATACGATAACAAAACGATAAGATGGAAATAAGTCCACATAAAAAAAGAGATCGAGATGAACTCGATGACTTTTTTAAACTATGTCACGCAAAAAGATACCATTCAACAAAAGATAACCGACAATATCCGTCAATCTTATCGATTGAAATTTTATGGTTGACATATCAATAAGATAATAAGGCTGAGGAAGCGACCCCACATTTTCATAAGAAAGCAACCGACGTTTCCAGAAACCATTTCAAGATCCCGATTTGCATGTCGTACCCAGAAATGACTGATATAGATATCAACCGAAGAAGGAAGGGGGGTGAAGCAGATTTTTGTCGTGCAAAATTTTTTCAAAAATTTCTTTCCTTTTCAGAAAAGCAATCAAATAGGCCCTAAGGTAGATCTTATTATAGCCACATTCTTGAAAAGTCTTACTACTATTCCTTAAAGTTTTCATATTAGTCTGCATTGAATTAATAATGATATTTTCTAGTCTTTTCAGTGATTATTACAAACACTAAATTTCTAGTTTACCTTAATGCGATATCTGAGGTAGATGATTCATTTTGGGCCAACTTTCTTTCATTCACAGAGAACCCATTAGATCGCATCATTTATACATTTTCTAAAGGCTTTTACTAGATTTACCATTTGTCATCTTTTCAAATCCCATTATACTGAAGTTTTAATATGCAAGGCTTTGTACGCCCTGGCCCCAAACATTCCTCCTTTAAAGATGGAATAGAAAAACCATTCAAACACCTGGCGTCATTTTCATACTCTTAAGGGGGCAGAGACCGCCTTTTCTGGATTATTTCCAGCTTACCTTTCCACCGTAAATTTTCAACAACTGATATGTAAAACTCACACTATTTATTCGTAATAGAAACTTAAACGAGCATTTTCACAAATTTTATTGAAACACTCACACACAATACGAATGTACAGATTTTCACCAATATCTAAAGAACAAATGTTTAGATTACAGAAAAACAAAGCCAAAAAAACGTTGCACTATCTTACAGTATTGTATGTACGTGTGTCACTCCCTCCAAGAGAGGCCAGTGGCAGAGGGACAGCAGGGAACCTGAGAACCACGACCATAAAATAATGAAGACGTATCTCAGGCCGACATTGATGTATATTTCGACGGCCGCAGGAGCGACGTCTTGGGCAGCCGACGGCCCTGGCTAGCACGGGGGGCGCAAAGTTATGCGCTCCGGAGGGAAGGGTTTCGTGACGACAGCACGTGAACATAATGGTACTACTAAATATCTTCGTCGTCGTCCTTTTCCTCCACTATTCTTCCATTACGTCGACCATATGTCGTCGTTTGTTTCTTTCCATTAATGTAAACGAGCTGAATTTCTGTCATTTCGCAAACTCACATTTAAAAAGAATTTAGAAAAGAAAAGGCAAACGTAACACCACATCGCAACGACACAGTACATGTATTTATATACATGTTATTCAAAAAATAAGATAAGGAATCACACTATGCAAAAAAAAAGTTTAAATCAAAATCTTTAGAAATAAAAATTAAATGGTCCGAACTAGCTCAACTTTTCGACACTTCGTTAAAAATATAACGGACATTAACATACCGCAATCTTAATAATTATTGAAAGGGTTATTAAATGATTACGCTGCATTTCGCGTGCATTTACATGCGTTATTCATATCGACGAAGCGTTAACACAGGACATGAAATTAGTATTCAGAACTTATTTCCTCTGTAAATTTATTTAGAATGATAAGGGCGCACGACCTACGCATAGATCGCTCTAGCAAATGCAATAAAAATCACACGAGAAAGGGGGAAGGGAATAAAAAGAATCCATACTCCTGACCCCTTTAAATTGACCATTTTTAATCTGCGAAGGAAAAAACCATTATCACAATACGAAATTCTTTTAATCATGAGTAATTAATGGTGTTTACCTCATCCCAAGAATAACCTATCAAAATAAGTTCAATTTAGTGGACAATCTGCGTGAAGTAAAACTTTAAAAAACCTTCACGTCAGTACTGGTTTCTTTTTAATTTTTTTTTATTAGACATCAGATAAAGCTAATATAATACATTTAAAAAATTGTTGAAATATGAATTATGGACTAGACCATGAAGGGCAAGCTTTGTTCTAGTTGCAAAACGAACGCCATCTACTCTGTGCCAATATTTAACATTTAACCCTGAGAAAGAAAAATTGTTTTCAGATGGTAAATTGTAAATTTTTGGCATCCGCGGTTTTTGGGATTTTCTTAAGAACTAAAGAACGATGTGAAATAGTATAAATACATGGTACAAAAGGTATTGAAAAGCCATCGAAATTACTGAAATCGTAATAAAGCAACTCGTTTACCGTACCTTTAAATCAGCGACCGGTTTGATAAACGAATACAACTGGCTGAACCACTAATTTTCATTGGTATACATAAGAATCTTAGAAAATTCATATTTTACACGAATCGCTTTCTTCATTCTTTCTCGGCTTTGCTGTGGTGCAATAGAAATTCTTAAGCCAGTTTCATGCTAAATACGAAAAGCTGATTATCATAGATTATTATTATTATTATTATCATCATCTATTGCATATACTAATCACATGAAGCTGACTAAAATAGCAACATAATATATAATTCCGTTTCCACCTGATAATATTTTCTACTTTTGAAAGAATTCACCACCATTTTCATTTTCAGAACGCTTTTAGAACTTTTAAAGTTAAGTAGTTTATATGTCTACAAAAAGGCACAGTATGGAAGGCATATAATGAAGGTTTCAAACGCGGGAAAAGAAGGATTTGTAAACAAACTAATAAAATCCTTAATAGCTTGTTATTACAGCGTTAAACACATCTTTTTTGCCAAATTCCTGTTGTTACAAAATGTTATTTCACCTTTACGTCACAAAACAATAGCTTAAGCAAGTGGTGCTACATTTCCATAGTAGTTCAAGTCAACAGAAGAGACTTAAACTCCGGAGAAAAGGGATGTGTTTTCTTTCGGGCAGAATAGGCTGCCAAGATTTTAAAAAAATTAAAAAAAAATTTTTTAAACTTAGATAGTGATCAAAGTTTAAAAAAAAAAAAAAAAATTCGCCAACTTTTGCCAAGTTTAAAAAAAAAAAAAAAATTTCGCAATTGAAAATGAAAATATAACAGTGGCCTTCAAACTCTTTCGTGACAAATCTACTTCAATGGTCCATAAAATTCTTGAATTAGCTTTTATTCCAGTCTTGATTGAAGCCAATTAAACTGCATTTCATTCTTAAATGGGGGAAAATGAGAAAGATCCTGACAAAGAAGGAACTTTTTACTGTGATTAAGGCTAAGCTAAGGCCATTCCAAAACTAAAGTATGGCATAATACTGTAGTCTTCAGTTCCAAAACTGTAATTGATAACAAACTATAACTGAGTAATTAGAATCGCCTTTGTTTTTAACTACATTGTAACTATATAACACTACTCGTATTGGAATCATTAATTGAAGAAACCCGTCCCTGCCCGAGGGGACATTAGGGGGCGAAGTGGGGGTGGGGATATGGGACGGGGGGAATTATGGGAAACCCCTTTCTTGGATTGTATTCCTTATTCTTGGAATGTAGAACACTTCTTCTTTAACCATGAACGAATAAACAAGTCCTTGTTACTGTTAACGAAGATAGTCATTCTTCTTTTCTTATGAAACCCACGCACCGTATGGTAGTGTGGCAACATTAATTATTGGGGCCAATCTGAAAGAACTTTATATTATTTGTTGTCATCCGACACACTTCATCACCTAACTGTATATCTTCCAGATTATTTTATTTCGAGCCTCCTAAGTGTATGTCTACTGTAGTTCTTTGCAAAAATAAATTTCCCTTCAACATCATTAATGTCTGCAATTACTTCCCATTAGAATTTAGCTTTCTTTCTTGAAATATAATTCAACAAATCGTAATACCATCAAAAGCATGTGAAATACCAAATTTTAAATCATGCAATGCATAGTCGAATTCAACTTGGATCTTGATATATGTTGTATCCCGTCACTCGGGATGCTCACTTTATAAATAAAATTTGTAGATAATTTTACATCAAAGAACGTTCCGATTATCTACACTTTCAAAAGAAATCTGAAAAGAATCAATACAATAAACACGCCAGTAAAGAAATTAAGCAATACTCGTACAGGAAGGGAGAGGATTACATGAGGATGCCCTTAAAATAGAGAGTTCAGATGAGAAATAATAAATGGACAAAGTTAATTTAAATCAAAGACAACAAATAAAATTGCCAAATATTTTTTAAAAACAGTCGCAACATTGCATTACTAGTATTCATGAAATTCTTAATTTTAAACTACTTCAAAGTGTTCATTGTTACCCAGTAGTTCGTATACTTTTTGTGCGTAATCTATATAAATAAATATTCGCCTCCAAGCAGTCAACAACGAACAAAGCAAAAGCGAATCATTCGTCTGCTGCACAGATGCTATGAAATAAAACTTCATTTGTTACTTTAGTAGCAGCGTGTTTCGTCCATAAAGGAAAAAAAAAAACAAAAACTTTCGTTAAATATTCCGTTCGCTTCACCACAAATTACATTTTTCTAAAAAATTTAAAAAGACAAACGACATAGCACGGACGAGGAAAAAAATCGTTTTAACAATTCATAGTGGCTCGCCTGCTTTTTAATTCAGTGCGTTTCCTTAATTTTCATTTTTCCAAGGCTAATACGAGTATAAAAGGAAGTTTAAGGAGCGCTCCCCTGCCATTCCTTCCCCATTCCCTTTTAGCTATAGTCCTTTAATATGTATGTAATGCGAGTGCGTGCTCGGGTAGCCGTGGTCATTTTTCAATGCCCTCCCTTCCCTCTCGTCCAGGGCTCTTGTCGTAAACCCCCGGTGACAACCGCATCCGCTATCAAATTAACCCTTAATGAGGCGCACACGACCAAACGGCATGAATGAAAACGCGCCCATCGGCTTCATTCGTTTTCCTTCCCTCCTTCCGTTCGTCGACCGTCCTACCGTTCGACAAGACGCCGATACATTTCCATCAAATGATCATGGTCCACTTTCTTACCTTTTACCTCATCCATTCTGATCACTTTTCAAGTTATCGTTGGTTAAAGAGAGAGAGAGAGAGAGCGAGAGAGCGAGAGAGCGAGAGAGAGAGAGCGAGCGAGAGAGAGAGAGAGAGAGAGAGAGAGAGGGAGAGAGGAGAATGGCCGAATAATCTCTGAAGTTCAAATGAGCAAAAGAGATCGAGCATAAACATAGCGACTTCTAAAAGAATATTTTATATTACTCAAATTATCATTGACTAAAAAAAAATCTTGAATTGTAGCAATTCTAATAGAAACTATCAGTCTCGATCTTCACATTGGCAACATCTCATTCTAAAAAAAAAAGATAATAAACATTAATATTTTCCTGAATTTGACTTATGATGGCGAGTCAATAATTATCCGAAATGAAGATAAAGAATTCAGACGGTTGTACCTTAGTTACATCCGTGCATGTTTGATCTTCAGAAGTTAATTCTGCTGTCCTTATGTAAACAAGGCCGCTCCGCTTTCCGTTAGACAAGATGAAAGCGAATCAGAGGCTAAAATCCATTAAGACATTGTCTGAATCATATTTTCACTCACCAAAATGTTTGTGAATGGATTGAAAAGTTCGAAAATATTTACATAATCGTCAATGAAGCAGAAGAGCCGGACACCCCTCCATGTCCCTTGCTAACAAGAGAGCGTGACATGGTTTTGTTCTCAGACAAGTATACAGAAGAACTGGAAAATCACATGCAGGTTAGCTATAATTCTGCCTATGCAATTCGTCCACAATAAAATTAGCTTTCGTACAATTTGTGCTAGACGACATCTTGGAAAGAATCGTCAAGAGACCAAGCATGGCGGACGGAGAGACTAAAGTACAGAATGGAAATATAGAAAATCGCTATATCGAAATCGGTAAAAAGTTGAAATCTCGTTCAACAGCAGGAAAAACAAGAAATTAGTCCCCCGAGGAGGGTTTAAGAAAGTAGCGGAACCCTGATTTACCCATGTTTTTTTTTAATTTTTATTAGTCTCCATTAATTTTCTCGAACGTAATATTTAGAAAATGGAAAAGAACTATCTTTCGTTTCTCATCATTTCCGATCGAAAGACATATCACAAGCGATATGTTGCCTTTTGTAAATGTTAGTTCTAAAGATCACGTGGCCACGCCACTACCCCCACGCCACTGGAAAAATTTGGCCCAAACTTCATACTAATATAGTTTTTGGTAGAACTTGCCTTGAGTAATCTGCATACCGAATTTCACATATCCACATACCATACAGAGATATGGACCCCTCTAACTTCCAAGTCCATAACTCCGACCGCATTGGGTCAATCAAAACCAAATAAAATTGTGTAGCAGTACGAGCCCACGGTAAGCTACATTCCGAATTTCAACTTATGCCAAAAAAATATACAAAATATGAAATAAAAGATGGACATGGTAAAACCGTCTGTCTCCTTATGGTTAGCTCAATTCTTTCGCTACTTAATAATGTTTACATTCGCAAGCGTCAATACTACAGCTTTTTGAGAAAGGCAACTCAAACGGCAAAGAGCGCTCGATTCCCTGAGTAGTTGCCTGGCAACCTAAAACGTGCTACTATCGAAAGGCGTTGTGATTAGCACCATAAGTCCATCTTGTTGTTGCCCGTCCTGCTAAAACCCACCAGAAACTCAAGTTTGAGGTTTGTTTGATTGGTTCGTTAGGTTTTGGGCGCGTCAACATTTCGGCCATTTTGCGCTCTTTCTTTACGTATTTAGACAATTCAACTTGACTATTAATTTTTACTCATGCCTGGGACGAACAAACATTCATGCCCACAACAGGAATCGAACCACGACAGATTCGAAAACTGGAAAACCTACGTCCCACAGTGCAGGCTCGATATATTGCTATGTTCCAATATCTCATCTACCTTCTCTCCGTCAGGCTACCAAAAACTGAAGCTTCTTAAATTATGTAAAAAAAAATTATCTTTGATAGGATATTCTTGGGTAGATCCTCTGTAAAAAAATTTACTCCATAACAAATTACCCGCACATGAAAATGGTCAGAGAGAGAGAGAGAGAGAGAGAGAGAGAGAGAGAGAGAGAGAAGGGGGGGGGGCATCTAAAATATTTTTCTCCTCAAATAGCATTTTCAAAGTGCTTACAATGGCAATTCAAGATTAAGTTCCCACATGTAATAAAAACGGACTCGACAGAAGGTGAATGGTCTTTTTGTTATAATTTCTCAATTAAATGCCCTGAGAATACGTCTATTGTTTTTTGAAGGGGTAGACATTCCGAGATTACCTACGGATTCAAAAAACATCTTTTCTACGAACTCAACACATAAAGACTGCAATACATTAAAAAACCTAGCCAGACACCACTTTGTGACCTTAACCCTCCTGTCAAATGATAATCCCCAAGCTTTAAAGTTCCACAGAATAGCATAACCCCCTTGACACTCGGCGCAAGAAAACATTTCCCCGCCAACATTCTCAGCAAAAGCATTTTGTGGCCTGAGGACTTATAATTAAGCAGGCGTCCTTTTATGGGGTTAATAACGTTGCCTTAATTAGATTTCCTTAACGTTCTTCAAAACCTTCATACAACAAGTACGACCGACTGATTCATTCAAATAGTTGAGCCTTTCAATTAAAAAAAAACAAAAAAACTGGTAGTACATAATAAAAATAAAAAAAATTTTGTTGCCCATGGTTGGAGTCAAAAACTCAAGAGCTTATCCTCTTGTTTTGAATCATTAATATTTTCGTAAGACCTAAACGCGATATAGTTTTCGAATTTCGTTACATGAAAAAATGGCAATAAAACTCTTCAACACAATAAATAGAAAACGTGTCGTCTCTTGACCAAGTCTGGATAACGCTGGTATGATCTATGAAGGTAACTCAAAGTAACAGGAAACTAAAAATTTTGAGGCATGTAAGTGAATTAGAGGCACAAATGATACGTCATTTCTGTATACTGTAATCACTCTATTTATCAATGAACTTCTCACGCCGTTGCACAAACTTCTCTATTCCAGAAGAAAAACAGTTTTTTGGATGCGTGTCTTCAACCCCGTATGAACCACTCCTATGTCCGAAATCTTCGTCCCCTCGAAGCGCCTTTAAAGTTTCCAAAGGAGGTGGCACTATCACATTTCTGAATAGTGGTAATATTGCAGTAATAGTTGGGTCCTGAAATGGATGCGTATTGCTGGCTAACAATTCCTCCTCCAACAATACTATTCACTATTTCACTCTTTTGCTGATGGTGCTCCAGTATTAGTCCATTCATATCCCAGAAAGGAGTGAACATGCCCTTAGTGCAGAAGGCTGACACTTGAACTTCTCGGCAGAGATGTTGTTCAAGTCTTCTCCCAATGAATGTCTCTTGATTTCGGGTCACAGTTCCTCCACCATCTGCATGCTTAATTTGATGACCCTACATCTAAGTTTCCAACGTAATCAAAAATTCTGCGAAGCACTGCAAGAGTGATGTTGCTCCACACTTTTTTGTGCAGATTCCATAAGCTTCTCAGGCGTTGTAGGTCGACGGTTTCCAACTTTCGCGATGCATGCCAGGAATTCTCCTTCGGCAACAAAAAGGCTTTAAAAGTCTGCACGAGTATATCATCTTCTGCTCGTCATTAAGGACCTAGCACCCACTGCGCATACAACTTACAATATTTGAAAGCCTCCGATTATATTCCAATAGCAAATTCGATACTAACTTCACTAGTCAACACGCATTTTCTGACTAAGACCACACATAGTGTTCTTAGTAGTAATTTGTATGTACATCGAGAATTCCGAATCTGCTTTTAAATTTTTTCTATCATGTCACATTTCCAAGTTATGCACATCGAGACTTCTATGTTAAAGTAATGGGAGTGAAGAGTAGCGGCTACATTGTTAAAGTATCCATATTTTGGGGCCGCAAGGAAATTTACCAGGCCCCAAATACTGAATGATTTAAAAATGTTTCATTGTAAAACAAGAGGCTGTGCGTGCTAGAGAAATTTAAAAATTATATTCGTAATCAGCAGAAAAAATACTACCAAAAATCACCCACTTTCATTTTGTCACAAGAAAAATCTTAAATTTTGTTGGCCAGTGCTTTCAATTCCATAGTCAGAACTTCCATAGAATGCGATTATTCTTAGGAATAACTGCATCATCACGACTCCTCATCTGTCAAGAAGTGCTGGAATATAGCTCATCACGCATCACATCCACTCCCCCATTCAAGAATCTCCGTAGTTTTAGAATATCCTTCGATGAATTTCACGGGTCTTCTCTACTTCGCAAACAAATAAGGGGGCCGACATGATGCATAAGCAGCTCTTCCGATTATGAACTTCCTGCCATCTATCTATCGGGTAATGTCAACACCTTCCGTAAGAATGTCTCTTCCCTACAAGTGAATTCCACACAGAATCAAGTTTTTCGTATATCCTTCATTGAGGTGGTGGGCTCTTTTCCGGAAACGTACAGACATCAGGAAGCAAATAGCGGGAGATTCTAATGCCGGGGATGCTCTTCAGGAAAGAATGTGAATCTTTAACCATTTTCGTGTAATGAAATTACTTAGAATTATTGCTTGATAATAAAACGTTGTTTTTAATATAAATGCTACAGCTTACATCAGCAACAACATAAATGATTTCATAGTCAAGACGCAAATAGGAAAACGAAATTAATAAAAAAAATCAAGACTGGCCCTGATATTACACAAATCTTCGGTTTTACTGAACTCTTCTGTACTGTTGGAACTGCGTTTGTATTTATTTAAGAACCCTTTCTGTATTTGCCACTCCCTCCTTTTTCCATTTGGTCTCTTAGCAATTTTCATTATTCCTTCCTCCTACTCCTCCTCCATTTTCTCCCACAGACGTATTTCATTCTTAAATTATACCGTGACCATTAACTAAGTGATTGCCATCATTGTCGTCCCATCACTAACCCATGAATTAAGCAATTAGAGCCACGCGGCCCTTGAATAAGAGAAAAGCCATTGTCGGCCATTTACTTGTGATTATACATTCTCTCGAAATCAATCACCGTTAAGTAAGGACCAATAGAGAATACGGAACCAGTTGTGTGTCTCTTCATGCAGACAGGTGAACAACCACAAAGAAATTGAAAGCAGAGCAAAAATCGAGAAAACTATAAGGCAATGCTTCAAGCCAAAAATAAAATATAACCAACAGACGTGAGCGGGCAAAGTAAAGTTGATCGCGGCCATGGTCGCCCCTGCAGCCGACCTCGATGAACCCGCGAGTCTCACCAGGGGCTGGGGAGGAGAGGTCCAAATGACCGACTAATAGCGTTCATAAGCGTCCACCCATGCGCCTTGAGTGATGGCCAGCGCCCATCGACAACGAGCAGTTTGTGCCGAACGACTCAACGCCAACGTCATAAAGCAAAAGCGGAAGCAACGCCGTGCATCGGAAATGTAGGCACGGCGAAAGAGAAAAATGAAATGGGAATTCTTTTATACGCGAATAAAAACGAAGACAATTTTTTATTCTATCATATCACGTGCAACCATCGACATTAATATCGATAATGATTATAAAAACCTGAAATTAAAATTTATAATAACTAGAATAAGGATCCGTAATAACACAAGGCTAATAGAAATTTAAATGTTATGTTCTGAGTAACGCTTAACGTACTCGGTAGTTACAATGCTATAAACCAGACTTTCATTCTCCATACTTAAATTCGTAAATAGCATGTGAGCCTCTCTGCTCTGGCATTACAGCAATTTTTATGTTTCATTTATCTCTGCAAAGATTTACTGTTACTGACATGTATTTTTAACCTTTCAAGATAGCCATCGGCAAAATTTTTTAAAATATACAAAATTTTATCCAGCTGTAATAATGGGTCTTTACTTACAAGGGAAGGATCCGACGTAATCGTCTGGGTCCCGACCCATTCAGGTCAGATCTTATAGGGTGCGGACCAGTGATGATAATGGTTTCAACTGACAAATGACAGGTGGCGCTAGAATAAAATATTAACCTTTTTTAATTAACTTTATTTCACTTTTGCTGAAATGTTTGGTCTTTCTGTAAAGTAATACTTGAGATAAAGGTGGCGTGTGAGGGTAGGTTCATCGATAAGGTTCGATCATGATCAATGCCTGAAATGAAACAGAACTAAAATTCCGAGTCAAAACTTACGAGGGGAAGTCAGTAAGTAAGTTACAAATGAATATAGAAATGAAACAAGTGTACTTTATTTCTCCATGCACAATGAGGCACTTGTCCCACGTTTCACAAGCCCCTCAAAACCAGCAACATAAAATTCTTTGGGCTGTTGCGGTGAATTCCCTTTGTACAGCTTCATCGCCGGGAAAGTAATGCTCACAGTCTTCTGGGATCACCAGGATATATTGCTTACAACATTCCGGCAGCTAGAGTAAATTGTAAATGGCGACTCTCACTAACATTCTCATGAAACCTCGCAATGTCATTCGACGGAAGCGAGCAGAACTCCTCATAAAAGCCGTGTTGATCTGCATGATAACGCGCGTTCTCTTATCCATCAAGACAACTGAGATGCTGCGCAAATTCAACTAGGAATTTTTCGAGCATTCTCTTACCTTTCTCCGAGCTACTCCCATTTGTACTAAGGGAATTCACTGCCTGGTTCGGACAGGAGCCCAAAGAATTTCACACTATCGGCTTATGTGAAACGATGGGACAAGTTCCTCATTGTACAGGGAGGTTTTGTGGAGAAATAAAAGCAGTTTTCAAGTCAGTATTCTTATTTGTTTCATTTCTACAGAGCATTGTTAGGTATTTAGAATAACACGTTACTGAGGGCCAGAAAAAGTGGAAAAACCCCTGTAGCACCATCGATTGTATTCAATCTGGTAGCAATGCATCGCAGTTTCCACCGCAGAACACCAAGATCAATTTTAAACCACTCCTGCTGACCCTCCACTGTTCGCGGTCCATGCAGTTTACGGCACTTGGTCCGTCGCTCTAGAACATGACGCGGCAACAATTTATGAACGTGGCTCTTGTGTCGCTTCTCCAATTGTATATAACGGTTGATTACTGTGTTTACTGTATATAACAGACCTATCTTCTGTGCAATGACTCGTTGTGTTGTTGGGTTACATCCGGTTACGAGAGCCCGAACTTTCCGGGCGACGTCAGGAGTGTTTTCAATGTTATTTAATAGACTTGAAAGCTAAACACTTTAGTACACGGGATCCCTTTCTTGAAACTACGAAGCCTCGCTTTTCGGAATAGCTTAATTTGACGTTGGAAATGGCTATTATGTAGCTCTCCCAACACCTTTCTATTTTCGATGGCATAACTCAATGTTTTTAGCTCAGTGTTCGAATACTAAATATTTTAATACCTGCCTTAACAATATTCCACGTGAAATGAACTTCCGCGTCACATTTAAATATGCTAATAATTACCATAGATACCTAACAATCATCTGTATATCCATTTGTAACTTATTGGCCTCCCCTCGTTTACCGCCAATGCAGAAAATAAAAAAAAATTAAGTATTTGTTATTCCTATGTTGTACTAGAATAAGAAGAAATGTCCTTAAAAGGAGCTCAATGGATTCCAAACTCTGACAACACGTGGAGTCAAGGGATTATCGTCAATGAGTATCCTTGTTTTATTCGTTCGCTTAAAATGAAATTAATATTTTGTTACATCGCCTCGATGTTTTAATAATGCACAAATTCTTTTGGTATACTTTCTACTAACTTTTGACACAATTCTACATTACTATTTTTCCACACATTTTTTACGTCATCAATTAACTGTTTTTGTTGTAGGTGGCATTTTTTCAATTTGAATTTTCATTAAATGCCACAGATTTTCAATTGGATTCAAGTCTGGTGAATTACCTGGCCAATTCATTGATTCAATTGCATGCTCTTTCATCCATTCTTTAACGGTCTTTGTTGTATGGCAAGAAGCATTGTCTTGTTGAAGGATGTACTATTCATCTTCAAATTGATCTTCCAAGATTTCTTTATAAACAACTGCATTGACGTTTCATTATTGATGCAAAGTTTTCCCACACCTTTATGAGAAAACCATTCCCAGATCACGAGTTTCTCGGATGCTTTACAGTTCGCTGCAGCAGCTCGGGTATGCTAGTTTCTGTATTTCGTTTCCACTCGGTTCGTCCACCTTCATCCACAGAAATAATAATAGTCTCATCAGTGAAGATTACTTTTTTCCAATCGTCCATTGAAAATTGAACGTATTTTTGTCCCATTCCATTCGTTTTTACTTTTGTAGCTTTGACAAGAATTGTTTCTTTTTACAATGAACTGATCGGAATCCCAGGGTTTTTTTTTAAAGTAATTATGGACGGTCGTCTTGCAAATAGATTTTTCGTAACATGAGAAAAGGTTACGCTTAAGTCACGAATAAAAGATCGTCTGCTTTTTGTTACCAGTCTTTTAAAGCGTTCATGTCTCTTTTGCTAGCTTTTTGGGCCTTCCAATACGAGGTTTCACTTCTGCTGAACCACATTGCTTAAATCTTCTGATAACATTAGACACCACTCCTTGACAACAGGACATTTTATGAGTAATTTGGGTTTGTTTCATTCCAGCTTCTTAAAAAGCTTATGATTTTGTTTTTTGATCATGAGGTAGCTGAGCTGTTTCCCCCATGATAATTTTTTAAACAAACTTACTACAGTCACACTTTTAAAAATAATAACAAAAAATAAAGTCCACTTTTATTTAAATTATGTTCATTGCAATAATGGGCATGAGGAATTACTGCAAAATATTTTTTTAAATTATTTCCATAAAAAAAAATTATTATAAACTTTATGGACAGATTTTTCAATATTATAAACATTCTGGACACATTTCGTTTTACAAAATAATTATTAAAATAATTATAAACAACGTATTTTACTATTTATGAAACTGTGTTTCTATAAGCTAATAAAAAACAATTTTGAGCAGTTAATTTATTTATATTTATTTTGTTTAAATGAAAGCACATCTAATTTATTTCAATATTAAAAACTTTTTTGGACAGACTGTACCTGTTAAGTGTTAGAAAATTGTGAAGAAAAATCCACGACCTGGACTTGAATCAGATTTTCAGGCTACCGTCCATAAGGAAATAGTGTCGGTGTACGGAGGTGATATCGTGCAGCTCCGAACAGTGCAACGTTGGTGCAAGGCTTTTAAAAAAAGGACGAGAGGACCTGCTGGACGGACATCGCTCTAGCCTGCCGCGGAATCCATGACTAATAGCAAGATTGGCGCTCTGGAAGCGCAGGTGCGGGAGAAACGGCGGATTACCATGAGAGAAATTGATACAACGTTGGAAATTTCATATGGGACGGCGTACGACATTGTTCATGAGGAGCTCGGCTTTCGCAAAGTGTCCTGTAGAAGGGTGCCACAAAGTTGACGCCCGAACATCAAGGTGCTCGTTTCGATGCTTGTTTGCTGCATCTCACCCAATACCAGGAGCAGGGTCAGGATTTTTTTTTGGATAATCATCACAGACTATGAATCATGGGTCCACCATTTCACGCCCGAAACCAAGATGCAATCGGCGATTTGGCAACACACCTCATCTCCCACAACGAAAAAGTTCAAAACTGCGCCATCAGCCGGGAAGGTCATGTTGACATGTTTTGGGGATTGCCGTTGTCCGATACTGCTTTACCACCGCATACCACTGTCAATTCCAAACGCTACAGAGGCAAACTGAGGAATCTTCGAGCGGCCATACCAGGAAAAGACCTGCCTTGACAATGGAGGACATCGTGCTGCACCACGACAACACACGTCACCACACAGGTAAACGAGTCACTGGTCTGTTGCAGCGATGAAACTGGGAAACACTGCTTTATCCTCCATACAGCCCGGACCTCGCTCCCAGTGACTACCATTATCTTCGGACCGTTGAAGAAGTCACTGGCCGGTCAACATTTCCGACGAGGTGAAATCGGCAGTTCACAACTGGTTCCACACTCAACCGGACGACTTTTATCGACAGGATGTGGAAAAACTTATCCACCGCTGGGATCGTTGCCTCAATCGGCTTGGAGATTATGCGGAAAAATAAAATGTTCATGTGTTTATTTTTTCCCCGGTCACGATTTTAGAGGGAAAAAATGCGCAAAATTACTTGTTGATCACCCCTCGTACATTTGCTTAAACCATTCGGACCAAAATAGAGTACGTTCCAACAATTTTTAGCCGAAATCAGTATATATACCGAGAAATTGATCAATAATAATTATAACGATACGAGCATTTCCCCGGTGAAAAAATCCGGATCCAAAAGAAAACTTATTTCGATATACTAAATTCGTGCGGCACTCATTTCCTGTGGTTATGTACACTCAAAATAGTAATGCTATGTTGTACTCCCAAATTAATGCCATCTCTCGGTGATCAAAGAAAATTCACGCTAACTTCTAGAGGTTATGAGAGGTGACATAAGAGCACGCATATCCTTATGCCACTCCTCGCAACAACAGTTCCTCTTATAGAAAATTATATTTCTGAAAATGCTAAACTACACTTTCTTTGTATTGTAAATAGCGTCGCTTCGCTCTCATCCGTCCCAAATCGCAGTTGGTTATTTCGCCTCGATGTTAGCATCTGAAATCGAGGTGTTGTCTGAAATCGCTCACTAAGCAGGCAAATGGGCTCTTATTTCTCCTAATTATCATTGTTAGGATACCCGTGAAGGTGAAACGCAGGCCGCAGATTGGTAGCCCGATTGGCTGAGTATGAACTGGCGCTTAGATTATAAGATTCTAATGGACATACCCCTAAAATTCTGGATAGAGGGCCTCTATTATCAAAAAGAATAATTAAAGAGAAGTTTCTTATTAAAAATAAATAATAGTAATTTACACGAGCGTCACACGAGATCAGTATTGATTGGTTAACAATTTAAATACAATCAGTATTTTATTTCCACTTTATCAAGTTTTATACTGCAGTTAGTTTTTTATGCTGATAGAGGGCTTCTGTTGTAAGCTCGAAAGAACCAGTCTTTTTTATAAAAATTAAATAAAAAACCGAATAAAAATTATTTTTGATTTGATGCAAGTGTTTTGTTTATTTTTTTTTAATAATTGACGTTCTTCCTTCAAATGGTGTCCTAATTGTGAAAATATTAGCTGAAATTGCGGATGTCATGAAAAATAATTTTCGTCGACAGTGGTTAAGCCCTGCATTTGCGTTTCTGAACTTTAGAGACTGAAGTTGAAAATTGTCTAATTTTCTGGATATTTTTGAAGTCTTCACTGCCATTATGTTTAAAAGAAGTCGAATGAAGAAATATACTCGAATAATTAAAATTGATGTCTGTATAAATGGAAATTATATATTTTAAAATTTTATTATCATTATTATTATTATTTGTTTTGGAAAAACAAAACTCTGAGCAAGTCCGACAGCCAAGTCCCAAGGGTTCAAATATAGCACTTAAAGGTGGAAGTATTTATTTATGTCTGTGTGTAGATATTTTCTTACTTTGTGTTAAGGGATGTGGCTTTCTGTAAATTTTATACATGTGAGTTTATATATTCAGGTTTTTGTGTATAGAATAACCCTAGTGCCAGAAAAAACAATGTGAACAACGAAAGTCGTACTTCTCGTTCAAGATCTGCATATTTTGCGATTTTTTTTCTTTTTAAGTCTTTTGTAAATTATGTATATTGGGGAGGGAAATGTCAATTAAGTAGGCCACTTATTATTGTTATTCTTCTATTTTTTCTTCTTCTTCTTCTTCTTCTTCTTCTTCTTATTATTATTATTATTAAAGGTGCTAAAATCCAATTGTATTATTCATGTTCGATTTGTTTTCATATTACTTGCCCGAGATAGAAAAAAATATTATTCTAATTTTATTTTAATTATTTTTGCCTATATACATTTCAGAGTATCCGTTTCTTTCGATTGTCGGTGATATTACGCACTCTCTCCCCCAATCATTAGCACGGACAATCCACAGTAGACAATATTATCAAAATTTACCCAGTTTGTCGAAAACTGCCAATAAATTTCATCCCTATTTTCATTAGACTTCTTATTCTTAATAGAATTTCCTTAATTAAAATCGTACTAAAGAGAATCGAACACAATTGAAAAATTTCATGAAATAATAGGCTTAATACATTTCAAAATTTGAATTGAAAGATAAGTTTTTTGGTTTATGAAATATACTTCGCAGAAACGACTTAAAAATTAACCATAAAAACTTCACATTAAACCTTCATTTTCATTGTATATGCAATAAACGTTTAGTCATTTGTTTCTTTCGTCTTCACTCCATTACTCGGCCGCATTCAAAAGAAAACAACAAAACAATAAGAATGGGGAGAAAAACTTTCCGTCAGTGGTTAAAGAGAGATTTAGAGAAACCTCTCTGACATGCACACCCTTTATTAAAAGCCCGAGTGTAATGTTGCTGACAGGTGTATAATTTCTGGCGTTAATAATACAGATGCAAACGCGAAAAGGAGAGTGGGAGGGGGGAAAAGCGAACGAGAGAGGGTTGGTGGCGGCGCTTGTGTGTGGGGTGATCCTCGCCAACACCTTTAATTAACAGAACACTTAAATCTGTATCTCTTAAAATGCGGGGTCGTCGCGACATAAATTTCTCGGCACCGCCACACTCATCCAGGCAGTCAGTTAGCCAGCCATCTTCGGCCAACAGAGCACCGGCGGTGGACGCGGGACAGTTGCAGACGGCGCGGGGGAGAGAGACAGAGAGAGAGACAGAGCGAGTTCCCCCTTGAGAAATGAGGCCGTTTGCATGAGAGCATGCGCAGGTAGTCAGCAACGGCCTACTCGCCTCTCCACAGGTATCATTTGTTACAGTGTTCCCGGCCTAACTTGGTAAGAAAAAAGAATAAATAAGACGAACAGAGAGAAAGAGAGAAACAAATGGGATTTTAAGCCTGTCGCGAGCTTTTATAAATTACACGTACCAAAAAAGAAAAAAAAAAATATTGTGTTGAATATTTTCCACTAGTGAATGCGCAACAGTAGTTAAGAGTAGCGAGACATAAAAAAAACATTAAAAATAAAATGTAGACATTTCAAAAACCAAACTCCTCTACTTTAAACTTTTCCTGCCAATGAGACCACATCATTGCGTCCTGCTTTTAAAGCGATACAGGGAATAGCGTTATATACCTATATTTAACTTATTAAAAAAATTTGATGAGACAATAAAAAAAATAAGAGGACCACTATAGAGGAACCAACAGCATAATGAAAAAACTATAATATTATTTGCTTGCCATCTCTACCTAATAATAAATTATTACTACTGTAGCAGCAATACCGGATTTACAGATGAGCAGGCATGAGCAGGCTGCAGCCCAAGGCTTCTTACTCCAGCGGGGCCTCGGCTATTAAGATGCTAGCCCAGATGCTATTAAGTTTGGGCCTCCCAAGTTCTTCTAGCCAAGGGCCTCCAGTTATCTTAATCAGTAAGTAACTCAATTGTAATGAAGTGCTGATTCTAGATTCAAACTAGTGATTCAACATCTTCTATCTTTGGATGTATACTATTTTTTATTAAAAAAAATTAAGGATTTCTTTTACCTTTATGCATAAACATATCCTACCCACGAATATATCTATCTATTGCTAGGGCTCAATCAGGGTGGTCCAAAACTTTCAAATAACGATGACGAGTTTTCTTTTGGAGCACTGTGAACAATAAAGTGAAATGCTCCACCTCTCACAGTTTGTATTTCTTGCATTAACAGGTCAGGGGATGTATGTTTAGGCTAATAATTTTAGACCATTCTCTATGTAAATACTAAGTTAAGGTTTATCAGACTGTATAAATGTGCCATTGATTGCTTGAGTCTCTTCAAACATGAAAAAAGTACATAAATACTGTCTAAAGAGATAAATTAAAATACTGGATTAATTTAGGCAAATATGAAAAATCGCTATAAACAGAAGTTAAAAATGAAATTTGCTATAAAGGCCTTCCTTGCCGTGGTCTACTTTATTATTTAAGACACGAGCGCAGGTTACAAAAATATTTAAAATGATTCGTAAACTTTGAAACGTATCAAAATGCTATTTTATGTAGTGACCTCGCTTTTGCTTGTTAAATACTAAAAAATTTGGTCTATGTGCGACAATTATTAGAGAATTTTTTAAATTCTTTCTTTCATTACGGTCGTTTCTTTAAATCGCCTAAATAGCCAACTTCTAAAATGCAAATCTGACAGTACTTTTATTGGAAGAATTATTGTACTTTTATGTGAGGGGGGTTTTTATGTGACGCCATTTTCGAATATGGAGTCAACTTTGAAATGTGCAATGGAAACCCCTATTTTAATGGTATTTTCAGATTGTACAAAACATTTGAGTAATGTTTTATTCTTGGCGTTTTTTTCCCCCAAATGATCCAACCGTTTAGGAGATAGTGGCACTGAGAGTGTGGTGGGTTTGAATTTAAAGAAAAGGCAAAAAGCAGAAATTGTTCATCAATTTAAACGAAAACAAAGGTTGATGGTGCATCTATTGGAGAAAAAGTAAACGTATGTTGGTTTGACAGTTTGACTATTTCACTGCATTCAGAAAAGTCTCTGCAACATCGCTTACAGATGTGCATAGACCTAGGACATGTGTTTAAACATTTATTATAACAACTTTTATTGTACAGGGTATTGCAGATAACTACAGGGCAGTGTAACGGGAAGCCTACCCGCTCTATTGCAGGGGCCGGCTCGGTCGATTGGCAGAATGGAGGGAGATGAAGGTGGCCTGCAGTAGCCAGCAGTTTCCACAGTCGAGGAGGGGGGGTGAACGTCAAAACTGTCATGTTTTTGATAAAATTACCCAATTATCATTTGATGTTGTGTACAATCTGAAAATACCATTAAAAATAGGGGTTTCCATTGCACGTTGATTTCCATATTCGAAAATTTCTTCAACCGGAGCATTATAGATATTTTTTCGATCCCAATTTCGGAGGTGTTCCGCAAATTTCCACAAAACCGCTATAGTGCTATTAGATGCGCCCTCAAATGTTCTATAAGAAAAGTCAAGCGTTTTGCGTCCGAAAGTGTCGACTTGCGGCAAATTCCGCCAAATCCCAAAAAAAGCACTTCCTGCCATAGAAAGCAATGCTAACTTCAACTCGACCAACCTTCTGATAGACTTGACGGACTTTAATGGTCAAAGTGTCGTTACGTGCATAAGCTTTTGCTTCATTAGTACCGTGTCTCATTATGCTGTAAACTTGTGGTTAGCATGGCAAATGGAATAGCTCTTTCGCATTTTCTTATGTTGCAAGCATCAATATTTAGCTTTAGGTGAGTAACATATTTCAATTTCAAGTGAATCTGTGAGATACAGGTTCGGGTGGTTTCCTTGTCAGTTTAAAATGTTTAAGAAGTTTTGCCTTTTCCAAAGCGAGCACAAACTTTTTTTAAATATACGCTTTTTATATACATAGAAAAAGAGATCTTTTTTATTTGTTATAGAAAGCCACTTTTTATTCACGGTTGTCATGAGACAGCCATTTTATGCATTTATTTACTATGCAAGTATAATGATTAAATAATTAACCGCAAATCTTTATTTTCCCGTTTTTAAAATAGACGTTAACACTAGTTGTTTAGGCGGTTTGAAATTTTGAAAATTGAAGCACTAGCAGTTACAAGAATTGCTGATGGCATTAAAATATAGTCAAACCGTAAGATCTAGAGCCCTGAGTGGAATGATCGATTAACAAAAAAAAGGGGGGAAGTAAACTAAATTAACAAATTAAAAAATGGAAAGTTAATTCTCAGACATGACTTAATGAATTATCACCCGTACTTCTCATTTCCTGCAATAAAATCTTTATCTTAGTAATACTTCCCAGAAATACATTCACTCACACATACACATTTATCTTCTGATGGATTTTCTAGACGACATTTACGTTAGCAGCAAGAAACAAATGAAGTTATTAATTTTTTCACAAAGGAAAAAAATAATCTTTATGAGTTCTCTAGATGTTATTTTATTCTCATAAACGCTCAAATCAAAGTAACCTGCTCGCAACAGAACTCAACTGGCCTGATAAATGTCTGCTATCCTCAAAGCAGTTCATATACGGTTTACATTTCATCTAAGAAATTATAAGAACATTTTCGAATAATAGAATTTCTTTAGAAAGTTTTGTTCAAAGAAAAAAGAACCTCAGAAACGACACGAGACGTATCGTCCTTACCTTTTAAACAATAAATTTATTCGAGTACACGCTATCAAACACACAGATTAATGGCATAGCCTGCGTACATTTTAACACGGTCGCAATAAATAATAGCGCGATCAGGCTTTTATCACACCATTAAGAGGAGTTTGCAAAATTCACCAATCCGTTAGTCAGTCCCTTTCACATGCAAATATGGAGCAATTTTTCCTTTCAAGAGTTCAACAGAAAGAACAATGGAAGAAGAGAAAATACAGAAGAGGAGGAGGAAAGGGGAGAAGAGAGAATGTTAAAAGAAAAAAAATGAGACACAAGAAGAGGAGGAGAAGGTAGAGAAGGAGAGAGAGAGAGAGACAGAGAGCTATGTGCAGGCACAAGTCAAGGGGTCATCCCAGCCAATTAGGCCTGATTATTGAGGGTTGCGATTTATCGAATGAAGGTTGCCACCAATTAATCACTGGAGCGCTGCGGGGATCTTTCGATGTCCGGTCGAGTGCATGCAGTGGGGCGGGCGAATGGGCGGATCCCTTGCGGGGTCTTGCGCTGCGGATGCCTCCGATGCTCCATGCTGCGACCGCCTGATAAATGTCGACCAGCCCCGGCGACCGCGGCGCTCGTTCCGGCAACGCAGCGATCGGTTCTCCTCCTACACCGCCCACGCTCAACGGAGCAACACACTCCAACCGAACGAATACATCACTCACAATATACACCAAGCTTAACCAACTGTGTTTTATGGCCAAAGGATAATCGTTAAGTTTACAGGAAAGCTTTTTATGTGTTTCTCTGTTAAAAACTAATCTCAATGATTCCAGCATAATCATATCAGGCAACAAACATACATTATTTATATCCGTCATTCGGTTATTAATTGTTAAATCAATTCATTTCCTAAGAATTGAGAAACATCACTACACAGGGCGAATAAAGGCTGTCAGTCTTATTTTTCGGGCAATAAGAGCGCAACAGTTACACAGGACAACGATGAAAAAACTTTTTGAATGAATTTGCCTTGTTTTTGTGGTTTTTAGTTTGCTGAATCCTGATCTGCTTTTAGATTTTTTCTATCACATTTCTATTACGTTTCCAAGTTATGCACATAGAGACTGCAATTTTAAAATAATGTATGTGAAAAGAAGCGACTGAAATGTTAAATGTATCCATATTGTTGGGCCACAAAGAAATTTAAAAACTCAGGCCCCCAAATTCTAAATAATTTAAGTGTTTCATTGAAAAATAAAAAAATCTGTCGGTGATAGAAAAAAAAACTGAGGTCAGATACGGATTCAGCACAAAAAAAGAGTAAGAATCTACTCTTAACGTTTAAAAAAGTTTTTAAAAAGTTATTTTTTGTTGGCCTGTGTTATCTTTTTGCGTTAAAGGTAAACCCAAACTGTAACCGCTTAAGGGTCTATTCTTCAAAGTAGCTAACACTGATGCAGAGACAAGAAATATCTAAAGGTCTAAAACTTATGCGACATAGGCAAGAAAAATATTTTCTCAAGGTCGGATACACTTCTTAATGATCTATGGAATTTGTGAAATATAGAACCCACACACGTACTGAACAATGAATTTTACTCAGATATTTGCATTACTTCAACTTAAGCTTCTGACTACATTACCGAAATGAAGACTATTTTTAGTGCTATTTAACAAATACATAACGGAAAAAGAAAGCGTTGTTGGCCGATAGAATGAAGACATTTTTAACATCTTCAGTATTTCAAAACCATTTGTATACAAGATCTTCATATCAATGACCAAATTTGATCTAAAAATATTAATATTTAAGGTTAAAATTAATGATGGCTTAAAAGACACAGTAGAGTCCAATGAAAGAACCCAATGAAATAACCTACGCATGGTGATGACTAAATATAAAAAATTCTGTAATTAAACAGGTTTATAAAATGCCAAATTTACCTAAAGTTATTTGTTTTTTATATCTTGATACTATCTTATTCACAAAACAATGAAAATGAATCCGCAAATAATGCTTTATTGTTTAGTCAAGGAAGAAAAACCCAAACAAATTGTATTCAAGTTATTTTATAATTTTAAAAAGTAATATTTGGAACAACTTCATTCTTACAAATTTTTATACAAGCCAATCCATATAAATCAAGGTTGCTTTTATAGGTACTTATTCATATCTAAACAAATTAATGCACTCCTTATTTAGCATTAATTTCTGAATTTAAAATATTTATCCAACAGCAATAATTCTCCAAACTTAAAAGGACGAGACCTTTATTCATACCTATCAACAAGAACCATTCAATTTTCGTTTTCCAAGAAGCATCGGCTCATTCAAACAAAAAGTTATTAAAATTTAAGAAATAAATAAACTCCAAGAAGTCGTAAGAATAATATTAACAACCAATCACACAACTCACACTTTCAATAAATCTCCACGTGCTGCCCCCCTCGGAGCGTGCGTGGGAGGGGGTGGAGAGCAGTGACGTCAGCAACAATGGCAGGGGAACCTATCTGTGAGCTCTCCCCCTCCTCCTCAATTTGACAGCAACCTAAAGAGTGGGTGTAGATGCTCCGATACCCCTCTGCAGGAAACAAATCACAATTCTATGTCAGATGCCAGAACCAACTTGGAGAACATCTGTCTGGACGAGAACGAGTCCTCTTCCATTCCGAAAAGGCTACGATAGGATTCGAAAAACGTTCGGTGATCTATCAAATCACTGCGCGCGCCATCTTCAAACTAACCAGCCTCCTCACCATCTTACCTGATTCCTCCCTCCTTAAACCCATTAGAAATTTTCATACAAAAAGATAATGTAATCTAAGCGGATTATTTCTGCAATTTTTCACTGTTTCTATGAGCGTTGCATTCGATTTGGTTCTTCGTTAATGAATATATAAAATTCTGTCTTAGTCTTTCCAGTATCCTGATATATTGAGTATTGTTTAAATGCTTCCAATACCATCTTGCCTCAGAAAAATATACTATGCAATCATAAAAAAATAAAAATGGATCTTTAAAGACAAGATTTCAATTAGATGCTTATCTAACGACAGAATTGCTAAACGCTTAATAAAGGAATGTGTTCGTAATATACCAGGAAAAGTCAAGGTAAAATTTCAAAGAAATTACCAGGAATAACTACAATCTCCTGTCTTCCTCTTAATGTCAAAATCCATCAACATAGAATGATGCATTTTCTCTAATGAAATATTCAGCCTTGAAACTAGGGTACCTTGCATGGAATAGAATCGCCCAATAAGAAAAGCACTCTTGAAACTTTCAGCAACTTTCATGCTTCTTCTATAGAGAAAAACAAGAAGTTAATCCTCCTGAGGGCGGAAGCCCTGAGATCATCTATTTTTACCCTTTTATCTCACTTTTTAACCCCCCTCCCCAATTTTTTAAATCGAAAAATTGATTTTCTCGAACGTAGTATTTAGAAAGTGTGAAGGAACTCTTATCTTCTTTCGTTTCTCATTTCCGATCGAATGATATATGACATGCCATATGTTGCCATAGTTCTAAAGACCAAGTAACTGCCACCCCCACAATTCCAACCCCATTGGGACAATTTGGCCCAAACTTCATAGTAATGTTGATCTTACTTAGAGGAATCTGCATACCTATTTCACTCCTTTACATGCATAAATACGCGTAGAACTTTTGATCATCTCGAATTTCCGGCCCCGAAACTCCGACCCCAGTGGGCCAATCAAAACCAAACTAAATAGTGAAGGTGCATATGCCCATGGTAACCTACATTCCGAATTTCAACCTTCTACCTCAAAAAATGCGGAAATTATGAAGGGGACGGACGGACATTGTGAAAACAATAAGTAGCTCCATCCTTCCGCTACTTAATAATCTACCTGGCAATATTACCGAGTTCTCCTGCTACTCAATTTCCTGTTCTTCCTGAGTGTGAATCGCCAAATAATAACATTAACAGGAATGCAACCTATTAAAATTTAATTTAAAACGAAAAATGTTTCGTTAAGCGGCATTTTTTTTTCTGAATCTATAAACAAATTAGTGAAGCGAAAATGTTAATAAACGTTAACAAAATGTTAATATCGAATGTGAAGATATTAGGTTGATTTATAAAACAAACGGAAACTATAAAAGGTAAAACTTTTTAGGAAGCCAGGAAAAAACGCAACAACCGAAAATACGAGGTGCTATCTAAAACTTCCAAAAAGTTTGTATAACGCGTCCAAACGATTACAAGTTCAAACAAATACTCCACCCCAAGATGAAGTGGATCACTATACGATACGTGGCATCGAGCTAAATGAATGCATTTATTTTTGGCGAGCTGTTTTCTTTTGCTATGCTCATGCTGACACTTGGCGATGGCCAATGTGAGAAAGCAACATGTTCCGTTTTACATTTGGAAAAACTGCTGCAGAAACATCCAAAAGTTAAAGCAAGCATTATCTTTGGGTATAATGCATTACATCAGAAAGTCACAAAATACGGGAAACGATTCTGGAAGATCGCAGGTGGATCAACTTCAATGGCACCTCTGTGGGATCAATGGCACCGTGTCAGAGGAAGAACTGAACTTGATTTGGAGAAAAACGTGATCTGTTGTAAATCGTCCACCATACCCGCCCAATTTAACTCCGTTTGACTTCGATCTCCTTCCCAAGATGAAAATCAAGTTGAAGGAGCGAAGACCAGTACAAAACAGGAAATTCAAACTGAATCGCAAGTTAAACACGCTACTAGCGTGTATGACACCAAGACGGACTTCTATGGAACATTCTATTTAACCGCTGCGGCGTAGAACGGCAGAATCGCTGGAATCGGTTTAAACGTTCGCAAGAGGATTTTTTGAAGATAATTAAGATCCAGGTTGATGATTTTTATTTACTAGTTGCGAAAACTTTTAGATAGTCTTATTTTTCTTTACAAAAAGCTTTAAATCTCTGCATCTATAGAGCTATTCGGCGTATTATTTAAGAGTTCATGGGCAGGTAAAAATTCGGGCGATATATCAAAATGTAGCTAATTATAGAGGATGTTTCTAAAGAGATGGCTTAAAATTAACAGCATGATTCTACGTCCCAACATAAGCAAAAAGTTCCTCTTCGAAAATATTGAAATCTTAAGTTTATAGGAAAATCCCCAAAGATTGTTAAAAACTCCGCCTAATTTTATCAGGTCGACTCGGCTTTTCGCTTTAACTGTGTGGTTCATTTTTAAGGTAGGTAGAAAGGAGAGTTTGAAGTAACGAGGAAATTTTAACATAAAAAGAATTAAAGAACGAATAAATTAAAATCATTATTTAGTATGTTTCACTTGCTTAATACTTAGTTCATTAACTTAGTTCATTAACACTCTCGTTATTGCATTAAATCTTTCACGTGATTCAAACTCTCTAACATACAAATGAACCATGCCGTTAAAATGAAAAACCGAGTCGACCTGATAAAATTGGCGGAGTTTTTAATAAACTTTGGGGACATTTTAACCCCTATAAATTTACAATTTCAATATTTTCGAAGAGAAACTTTTTCCTTATTTTGAGACGTAGAATCATGCTATTAATTTTTAGTCGTGTATACTATGTTTCAAAATAATAAACACACATTTCATCCAAAGAAAAAAAATTACATTAAAGTTGTAACCCTAAATTATACAGACATCAAAGGATGAAGATAACTCTTCTACAATTAGGATAGGTGTTCAAAGTGATCATCATAAGCGATGAGATATTTTTAAATACGGCGAACACTTGTGCCTTTCTATTTCTCTAGCTAACTTATCAAGTAATCTACGTCTAGGTGGCAATGTGGTCTTCTTCATTCAATGCATGTAATAATCTTGGGATGCAAGCTTTCGCTTTTGCTATTAACATATAAAAAGTGTGTGTATAAGTTTTTTGGAAACGCTCTGCAGATTCGCCCCTTTGAAGTTTCCAAATTTAAAACAAAATTTTAAAACTCCAGTAGTTCGATTTTTCATAATTTTATCTAGTACAATCGTCCAGTGGAAACTGATTTGGCATCGTAAAGCCTCAATAGGAAGCAACAGCAGTCATCAGTCTCGTTTTCTTTTTGAAATTTCCTCATCTGCAAAGCAGCGAACATAAATGCGCATCACCTGAAGTGTTACAATAAACAAGTTGTTTACAAAATGGAAATATACATTCAAGAGGCAATATTAAATTGTTATTTAATGTATAGGAAGTTACATTAACAAAATGCATTATGAATCATTTTTTCGTTACAGTTTCATAAAAAATATTTTTTACTAGAAATTTTATTTAATATTATTTTAATTAGATAAGAAAAAATAATTTGCCGATTCAGACATCTTTCAAATAATTTATGATAATAAAATAAAAGAAATTGCATTTATATAAATTTTATTCGTATAATAAATATTAAGCATCCAAAGAAATTCTTAATGTAATATATTCTTAATAACAAATACCAGTGTAACATTATTTAAAGAGCTTCTAAATAATTTGGAAAAACTGCTGTAGACTGTGCTTTATTGTTATAAAGGTCCTTAAAGAATGTACAAAATTGGAAGAAAAGCTATAGCTATCGATTTCTTATAATGTTCTACCATAGAACGAGAAATAATCCTTATATGAAGATTAATCAAAAATATTCTACGTACATGCTATCTTTACAGTATAGTTAACAATAATGGTAAAGACACACACTGAAAATTTCCATCAGATGTTGGAATTTACATTTCGCCAGTCGCTTTTCTTCAAACAATTATTAAAGAAGGCTGAAATAATTTTTAAAAAATGTATCAAAATGTTACCATACGGTCGCACCCTTCCCTAGAATACATCCGCATTCAGAATTAACTCGCTCAGTCTCTGGCCGAAATGTAATTTCATTATGTGAACCGGGTGAATTATCTCAGTAGCCTGGCCTCTGTGATAGCTTCACGAACCGGACTCGCGATAGCACTTATCATTTAATAGAGTCGCACAGACGTCAAGTGTAATTGCACGGCGCGCTCCTATATTATTCTGCGGGGACGTGTGGATGCGGAGAGCGCATTCTAAACAAGCCAGGGGCCGCGGGTGAGAGAGAAAGAGAGAAAGAGCACGTGCGGACTCCACCGTTTTCTGATCGCGATCGCCGGGGAGCCCCAGAGGGTCCAGCGCGAGTCTCCCTCGTGCCTCCACGAGACTTTCTTGAGTGGGAGGACGGGGGTGGAGAGGCGCCACTAAATCAAAGCACTTGCAACTCCGTATGACTCCAAAGCTCTTCCAGCTGACCGCATACGAGCACTGGATGGATGGACGGACGGGATCGAGGGGAAAGCGAGGGAGGAGAGATGGCGATACAATCACGGATTCGAAAGGAAAAAATTAATACGGATTAGACAACAGCAACAACAAAAATCAAAAGGAGTTTCCCCCCTCCCCATCCTTCTATCTTGCGCAATGCACATTTTTAAAGACTGAGTTGCATCTTCCTCTTCCTCTTCGCGAATCTGAACGTATTCCCCCGATTATCCATATATAGCAATGAGAGTCGAACGACGGTGTTCCTTTTATTCTTACCGTGGATTGGCTTTCTTCACCCGAAGTCAATATGGAATGATGGCAATCAACTCGAGTCACCAGAGGTTATTAACACGCGTCATGAAAGAAAGCATGAAGTTGTTCTAAAAATAAAAAATTACAATTGTTCTAAAGGCACTTCTATAAATCTGAGAACAGACAGAGATAATCAGAAGATAATGAAAGGAACGCATCTAGAATAGAAGAGAAGCAAATGAAACTGAATAATTTTTAAGTAGAATGCGCAAATTCGAGACACACTTAAAAAACACTAAAACATTACATAAAGTGAAATGTTTAAGTCGCTTGAATGATTTATACACACACAAGGTTTCTTTAAAGGAAATTATAAGTCATAAACTTAACTGAAACACAATGTTCCAAAATGAACTTAGTGAAAGATAACAAAGATAACTGAGAAATCTTAGTAATTTATAGGTCTTCAAAAGCAATGAAATGCTTTATATATAAAAATTTAGTTTTGTACTTAAAATTTGCATTATAAAGTTAAAGCTATGTTATTTTAAAAGCAGCCTTTTTTAATTCATTGAATTCCGCTACTGGGTTATCAGCATGGTTCTGCCTTTGCTATTTAGTAAATAAATTAAGGCGAAGCATGTTTTAATTAGTAAAGAGAGTAAGTAAAACCTAAAGCGATCGATATGTTATAAATACAAACAAGTTCAATCTACTTTAACAATAGGTTAGGTAAAAATTTAAGAAACCATAGTTTTAAAACCATATCTTTCACCGATTGCCAAAACAAATTTCTGAGCATCGACCAAAAAATCCTGACTGGTTAACAAATAAATGATACATTTGACTCAATCGACCAGATACTGCATTGGCTTTTACATCAAGGGCAGTGTTGCTCAGGAATAAATAACGACTGCAGTTGTAATTAGAATTCGAATTTAGAGCCCTGGTCCTCAATTGGTCAATCGAGGCTCGATGGTCGACGGAAAAAGCTAATTAATTAAAAAATTACCTATAAAATAATTAATTGATATTTCTTTGTATAATAATCGTTAGTTGATAAGGACACGTTAAAACACTAAATTAAGATGTAACCCAGGCATGATCAATCGTAGGATGAAACCTTTCTCTTACTGTCTAATTCGCCCAATTCAAGTTTCACTGATAAGGTTTAGTTCAGTTGTTCAGTTTAATTGTCCATGTAAGAACATAAACGTCCCTTCATCCGTGTTAAACAATTTAAAAAATACTTGAACATTCTTTTGCTTATGCTATTATAAGGGGACGACATAAAATCGAAAATTCTAGGAAAAGTCAACGGACTAAAAAGTTTGAGGACCCTTGGTTCAGAGGAACAACTTTTCGATTATCTATGTCAAGTAGTCGAAATATAATTGACGGCGTTTTCGTTTGGTTAATTATAATAAGTAAGAGTCAAATTGGACATCTTAGAAATCTGAATATTCATATGATGAACATCATTTAGTGCCCAGTTGTTTTATTTAGAACTGCTTTCTTCATCAATAAGAGAGTAAATATAAATAACTTTTTAGTAACTAAAAATGCATTAAATTAAAATACCAGTTATCTGTGTATTTTTTAATATAACTTTAAAGAATAAAGTTTTTTAAATGACAGGACACCATAAGCATCTGTCAGAAGCAACAGATTTTTTGATATGCAGACAACGAAATTGCCAGCTTTTCGGAGAAATGAAGAAAACAAGATTCGGTCACGACGAATCTCTTTGACATAAAGATTGCACTTCTTGAATTTTTACCCTATAGGCAAGATATAAAGGTTATCAGATGGAGAAAATAGTTGATCTCGAAGCTAATGATGTGGAAAATAAGGATTTAAGTTAGCCATGATCTTGTATTTATTAAATTACCATTATCAAGGGGCAATATTAAAAAAATAAGCATTAGGAGAATATGATCTGTTTAAGCCCTCTGTATCATTTGTAAAGGATAATGACTAGTCTAGATAGAGAGAAAATTACATCCAACCTTAGAAAAAATAATAATTAATTTTACTTAAATTAATTATTTTGACCTTTAAAGCATTTGTTCTTTTTTCCTCCCAGGCGGTACAAAATTAATTAAATATTAAAATTAAACGCCACCAATGAAATCAAATTTTAATCAAAATTTAAATCAAGCTGTGATAAATTTTGGTAAATAATTTCTTTAATAAAGCACTTTTGCATTTTTCCCAAAGAAATAAACCATTAAAAAACGAAACTCTTTTTTTAATTTTCAATCAGAAGTAAAAATTAAAAAAAAAAAATTAATAGCACCATGCCATCGCTTTTAATCCAAGTCCAAACCAGGACTACAAATTAATTAAACTATCAGCCACGCCTCATTTTAATCTTTGCAAAAGTTCAAAAGAGGGCTAAGTTTAAAAATATAACAAATGGGAGAAAAAGAAAAAAAAATAAAATAAAAAAAAAAAAGAAGGAGGAGGGAGAATGAGCGCATTCGTAACCTCAACCCTAACCAGTTTTGTTGAGAATACCTTCTGTCAGTTTTTTCCAAAACGTTGGAATTAATAGATCAACTTTCTTTATCCAAAAGATAAAAACACACAATTCACGCCCACTTTCCGACTTCCAGATAAGAAACCATTACGACAGAAGGTCGAGTCAAAGAACAAACTAATGAGCTTATTCTTTACTCTCCAATCCAATTTCTATCCACTCTTCTTCTTCTCCTTTTTCTGTTCCACAACTGCATTTAATCGAAGAATCATAAAAATAAAAATAATAAAGAGAGAGAGAGACAGAGAGAGAGAGAGAGAGAGAGAAGTGAGAAAAATAAAAGCAGTGCAAAAATCAGAAGGAAAGAAGGGTGGCATTAATAGAGGATGATAGTAACAAGAAAAACCAGCAAAGGAGAACAGACTCATCATGCTCTAGGAATGTCTTTAAGGGTTAACACAAACATCAACTTCCATCTACGTATCTCGATCAAAGATTAATAATCTTCCTAGAAAACATGAGCGCATCTCAAAAGAAAAAAAAAAACAGAAATAACTAAATGCTCGCCCGGGGAAGATGAAAGCATATTTCCAGTGAAATCCTACATCTAGTGATGATTTAATGATTTCAAAGAATCTAAAAGTTCAATCAAGAAACTAGTCTGCTTAAAAGAATTAGTAATAAGCAATATTATCATACATTTTAAAGGGATACTTTTCTGCATTTGATATAAATAACATTAAATGAAGGTATTATTAATCTATTATAAAAAGATAAACTGTATTAAAAGGATATTTTTAATTTACACATTAGAATCTCTAGATTCTAGAGTCTAGAATAAGCATAATTTAAAGCACAAAGATTTTTAGCGTCCTCCATGATAATGCCATTAAAGAAAATTTGGCCTTTTCAAAGAGCAAACTAAATATACCATATCTACAAAAAAAATGCCAAAACAGCGCGAATCGCTCGAGAAGTCGTCAATCTCATCCTCCTCCCTGCGATGGATTGGTAGGGCTGAACCCGTAACATGACCTCCTCGATCTCCAGATTTTACTATCCTCTATTTATTTTTCCTTTGGGGACGGCTAAAGGAAATTATGTACCCACAATGTGAATTTGGCCAGAATCATTTAGAGACAAGGGGCAAAGGTGTGTATAGTAAAGTTGTCCTCTATAGTAGTGCCAGGAATGATTTTTATTGGTGATACTAGTTCGTACCCAGTATACTAAATGGCCCTTTCAAGGATCAAACTGTATCTACAAAACATGCTAAAATATTGATTCATCAACTAGAAATGTTTAGCTCATCGGTCTTCTAATAAATTCAAGAGAATAAACAGTCTTTTATATTAGATAAGCAACAAGACATTTCTATATTCTATAACGAAATAAAGTTTTACTGAACGATATACATTAGGAGAAATTTTAAATTAGCAAAGAAAAATCTACAAAAAAATTCATTCTAAACTGTAATCACTTTTTCTAACCCTAAACATTTTATCTTTAATTCTCAATCCAGGATGAATAAAAAAGTGAGGGGACAAACTTCCGAAGGTGATTTCTGACAGGAAAGGGAGCAAAAATGTTCATATCAACAGATATCCGGAAATGCATATTTGCCTAGGTGGATGGCACTGATGAACGACATCATTCTCTCATAACAACACTCACAATGTGCTTTTCTGTGTTGGATATTGTGTGATTTGAGCGAAGTTGAAGCACAATGATCCGTTATTCTTTCCAAGAACAAGCCGAGATGGTTTTCGTCTAGGGTCAAGCACATAGCAACGGTCGAGAGCCGCACGGATTTACCGAGCTACGTACCCTGATAGACAGCACCAACCAGACTGAAATTTTCGAAAGAGTAAGGCAATCCATGATGCATTGCATCCCATATCGGTCACTTTGAACATCTTCTGTAACATGGATGAAAATAACGCTACGTAATGTGTAAACGACATGTATTAGTGCTAATTGCTTTATTGCGGACTCACCGTCCATTTCAGGATATATGTTAATATGAACTGTTTTGTTCCCTTTTTTCTCAGGAATCGGCTCCGGAAGTTTGTCCCCTTCATTTTTAATCGCCCTGTATATCATTTTTATACCTTGGGATATTCAAAATTATTACCCAAATCTTGTTGCATATGAGAACGCTAACTCAAGTCGTTCGTCCAGACGGAAAATAAACATACTGAAAACGGGAATTTTATATGCGAAATAAGAGGAGGAAAATGATTAATTGTAAATAAATTGGACTGAAATGTTACAGGAATTGTATTTTGAATTATCAGATTGTTTGAGAACTAAATGAACTATACATTCTGTAAATAAATAAAAAAAAATTATACTACTAGAATTTGATATGTACAGTCATCAAAGGGAAATAATCCACATTTGGATATTACTCTAAGTTTTATCGTTTCAATATTAATTTATTTTTAATAATTTAATATTACATTTAGAGTTAACATTATTAAGATTATTAAATTTAAATAATCATAATTAAAAAAGCTATTAAAACAACACATTAGCTTGAAATGTAATATTAAGTATTAAACTCGTGTGGATTATTTCCTTTGGTTGACTGTACTTGGTCTGTCTTATTTGCAAATGTTTTTATTTGCTCAAAATTAAATGAGATACATCATCATGAAAAGAAATTTTAGTTAATTGATCTTTTAGTGATTTTTACTTGTCTAATTATCAACCTAATTGAAATTTTAAAAAAAAACAAAGCTTCAACTAGCACATTAGTAGCTAATTGTCTTTCCTTTTTTATTCAGTTGAAAGATTCTGTCGAAAAATGAAATCGCTTCCTGCAATTTTTTTTTTTTTTCCCAAATGGCGAAAAGAAATATGTTGTTTAGAAATTAGTCGGATGCTGTTTCTTTTGTCTACGGTAGACAGTTTACCTTTCCGTCCCGAACTAACTATCTCTTTTGTATTGATCTTCCGGTTTATAAATTTTGAAATGGTGCCTTCTGTCTGTTGTACAACCATAGTGAACGGTATATTGAGGTACTTCGATATGCCCCTTTTCGTTCTCCGAGAATTTATTTTTCCATTTCTTAAAAAATATATGTAAATTCTACTTTTACAATTAGTCACGCATTCTCTAGTTTTCTACTTACTTTTGCAATTTTTCGAAATATGTCTTTGTTATTAAGATCATCACTTCTAGTAGATAAGTTTATTTTACAGCTCTGTTGAATAAATCAGTTGCATTATCAGAACTGTAGCTTTTTAGTAACATTTTCTATACCTCCCCTCTATAACGGCATAACTTACAGTAACTGTTTTGCATATTCATATTTATCTTCTGAAATTTTAAATATTTTTCCAGGAATGTGCAAAGTTGATTTTTTTTAACAGACTGGTTAAAATGTTCTATAAAACATCAATGAATGAGAATACAGGAATTAAAACTTTGAAATGATATTGAATGGGCACCATTGTACAAAAATGTAAGATAAAACACAATACCCAAATACAATAATATGATGAACTTATCACTGCATATAGCACCTACACAACATGATTATTTTAAATCCGTCTCGCATACGTAAGGATTATTTTAATTGGCACAATTAAAGGTAGCCTTTATCGTCTACATGGCCTTCTACGTAATGCTTTAAAAAAAAATGTTCAGAAGCCAAATGAAAATGGTTGAAAATGGTCATAACAGTTGTGTACATCCTTTTTCACTTTCAATCGGATATAACTCATTACCTGAAACATAGATTTCCCGATTAATCTTTGAAACAGCTGAGGAAGTTAATTTTATTCGGCGTCATTAACAGATACACATACCACCATAAAAGATATGCTTAGCGTAAACGATAGATATAATAAATAAGTTTACATAGATTGAAGTCACTTTTCATTTAAGAGGACCGCATACAAGTAAGAATTTAATGCAACTGTCTACAAAAAATTTCTTTAAATTATCGAAATTCTGAGTATGTAAACTTTTGCTGGATATTCAATATATGCTAACTGAAAATTCGTACTGGATTCTCTGGAATCATAATATTAAATAAATCGGAATGTAAATGATTTTCAGATTTATATAGATTTGTATTAAACGGTGCTGCACCAGATAAAATGCAAAATTTTACTGAAGCGGAAATAAATTATTTGTTCTTATTTCATGTGAACTAATGCAAACATACGAAATGACTAGGCACAAAAATAAATAAATAAATAAATAAATAAACTATATTCCTTGATAAATATACTATATCCGTTAATTAGTCAAATGCTCAAATTAACATAGGGGTCAGAGATAAAATCAAATTCATTTTTAAATTAGTATATTCCTTTTTTATTATTATTTTTAAATTACTAATATAACAGCGAGTACCATCTGAACACATCATCTCATTTCTAAAAGTAGAAAAACTTGCCAGCTACATTTGAGATCGCAGTCTTAAATCACACTTCGTGAATAAGTTTTCGCATAATTCTTTTTATCACTATCTGTTCATAAATAACTATGTTCTAAAACTTTATTCTAATAGGTCTTAAAACAAGAAACTGTAAACAAAACTTAAATGTTTATATTTGAAGACGTTTTTTTTCCTGCTGTCTTTTTACAATATAGAAACAGTTGAAACCATTAAGCCTTCTAATATTTGGGGCGTCAATTTCAAGTGAAAGATTTTACCCTCATCGATTGCCCGAGAGATACACTTTTACCATAAAGGCGTCGCAGGTTAACGCGGCCAAATCCACAGAGCGAACACAAGGGAAACAACAACAAATGGCAACAGCAGCAGCCGCCGCAAACAATGGCCACTCACCACAAAACGGATTTGGCGCTTGTCCATACAAGTCTTTGCGAACTTTGAACAAAAGGAGGCGATAATGAGCGCGTGGGTGGAACGTGGCAAAAAGGCTACGAGAGTGAAAGGACTCTTGCCGACTTTTCCAAAGCAAGCGAAATCCTAAATGTTTTTTTTTTCTTTTTCGACGAGGAGGGCCGTGTCATCGCCTTTCTTCTTGGCCACATGATGTACGCGGCCCTCCACCTCATTATCTCACCCATTGTTGTGAACCAACAACTTCATTTCCTACAACTTTCCTTAATAAGAGTCCTTTCGGATCCTATATCAAGAGAGCATGTAGACAGAAGGGGAGGACTGCATGAAGGTTTACGTACATATTCTATCTAATACTCCCCTTCCCTTTCCGCTAGACTTTTCTAAAAAGGTCCATAAGGTCTAAAACAAAACGGAAATTTTATTCCCCCCCCCCTAACAGCATAATTCAACGATTGTTATACCGAGAGATAATTGAGCTTTTCGTAATTCACGGAACACCTGAGTATCGCCACACGCCCATCCTCTCGGAGATTCAGTTTTTTTTTTCTTTCCTTTCTTTCTTCCAAGCCAATCAGTAAAGAAACGAGGGCGTTTCATCTTAGATCGTTCTGATAAACTCAATGTGGAGAAAGGATTCTTTGTAATATCTCTTTCTAAAGGAATTGCCTAAATAATCTTGTTAGACATTTTCTGCATCAACTTCCTCTTCAATAAAAAAAGAAAAAAGGAAGTTGTGTAATGAATTTATTAAACAATATTATATGACGCAAGTTTACCAATGACAACTCCAAATCCTGAAATTAACATTACGCTTTAAACAGCTAAAATTATTGATAAGCTGCTCCTCAAAGTTTAAAGACTCATGTTCTTTAAGGGAAAATTGTGCATAACATTACAACGTTTGACATGTTTTGCCAAAATTCTAACAAAAACTAATAATAAAATCATTCAAAATTAACAGAATTCAAAATTTGACTGTCTCAAAGAATTAAAGAGTTTTTGAAATCAAAGCTTAAATATGACAAAAAAAAATAAAGAACAAGATTAAATATGTATATTGTCCACTTGCAGTAAATAATTTAAATACATGTACACGTTCTGGCACTGAATTAATTCAAATTATATTTCAGGTTTCAAATTGCACCGATACTTCAGTGGCTCTCTCTCTAGCTCTTGCATTGATGAAAACTAGCGGTCATATCTGTAAATTTCTCGGGTCATAATACCCCAAAGATTTTCATGGGATTTAAGTCCGACTTCTGGCTGGCCATTTTCTAACACTGAAATTTTTATCTTTAAACTATTGTATTGTTGATGCAGCATTATGAATCAGAGGCATTATCAAGCCGAAAAATGAAATGAAATGCTCACAACCAGATAAAAGATAATCAGTAAGGGTCTGTTGTGACTTAAAAGTTTATTAGCAGAACCACTTCCTTGAGGTCTGCTGAAAAAATAAAAGACTTGGGTTCCGTTCGTAGATCATGCCAATATGGTGCCAAAGCATCAGATTCATCTAAAATCCACTTTTTTCATCACTAAATAAACAGTTGCCCATTCATCCTTCCAATTCCTGTGTTTCAGGGTCCATGATAATCTTTTTTCGATATGCTTTGAGTTAACGGCCGTTTTCTTGTTTTTTTTTTTTAACTTTTTCTTGTATACAATATTACCACTATTCAAGATGCGCCGGTGTATGCATCTTTAGATATTACTTGAACTATAACGTTCTGAAAATCAGCAAGGCGAAGAATGCGTCTGTCATCATGACTAGTGGTATCTTTTGGGTCTAGTGATCGGATGGTTTGGAGAATATATCCACGTTTACTTAATAATGCCATCAAATGACTTTTCCTGCGCTTCAATCTCCAAATTTCATTAATTTCAAATCCTCTGAACTGCTATGGACGAGGCATTGTGTTTTGTTGAGTTCATTGTGTACATGCAAATTATGAGTTGCAAGAATTTTTTAAATTACTGTTCTTTCCCCTATATGTTAGGATTGAACAATTCAAAGTGAATTTTTCAAAAAAAGTCTTTAAACTTTTGAATTCTCTTAAATTTTGTGATTTTATTATTCATTTTTGTTAAAATATTGACAAAACATCCAAATGCTGACCCAAATTTTTTCTAATTTTTTATGTAGTTTTCTCTCAAAACACATGAGTCTTTAAACTGCTGAGAAGATAACTTCAAACATAAACCATGGATAAATTCACAAAAGTAAAATACTTTGCATATATTGCTGTATATATAGTAGTAAATAACGGGTCCAGAAATAGCAATATGGTAGCATTCATTTGTATAATCAACGCATTTCGAGATATAATCTCATCATCAGGACTAGGAAACGACTACCTAACCTAACCTAATCTCTTCATCAGGACTAAGGTAGTCGTTTCTTAGTCCTGACGATGAGATTATACCTCGAAACGCGTTGACTATACAAATAAACGCTACCATATTGCTATTTCTGAACCCGTTATTTACAACTATGTCTACAGCAATAACGACCAAAAAGCAACCAGCTGTATACAGTTTAGAAAATTGGAAGATATAAATCATAAACAATTTTACACTGCCATCCCCTTAAATATATAGCTTCTTTAATTATGTATCATCCTGAGTAAACAATCCATAAAATTTCTAAAAACTGGTTATATTTGTAGAAACGTTCAAAGGACACTTGGAATATTGCGTTACCATTCTATAAAATGACTTCTCAGTTCTCAACTCTTAAATCCCTTCAAGTTGGAATTAATAAATTCATACCGGGCTTACAGCAAGTACAAAGTAAAATTTTAATTAATTTAATACGAATTTCATAAAAATTTCCAGTTTAAATTCCCGACCTTTATGAAGACAACCATAAAAGCGTCAAGAATTAACATATAAAGATCTAAAGATTAACTTTTAAAAAATATGCTGTCGATGAAACTAACAGTGGGACGCATATCAAGATAATGGTTTCAGACATGCCTTCAAACTGTTAAAAACGAATTTATGACTTACTCGAAATTTCTTGATAACCCACGGAAAACCTTTCATGAAATTTATTTTAAACAGCATATAAATAAAGCTGATAGAGTAATTTTATTCATAAGCTTTGCAAACGAGTCTTTAAACGAAATTTTATAAAGTAAGGATTTCCTGTAAGATAATAAAATTTCTTATAATAACTCGTCTTTAAAGAGTTTATTGTGTCCGACTGCATTTAAGTTTAACAAATGCCGTCGTTATTTTTCCAACTACCAATTTCCAACATCGTGTAGTACAAAAGTCGCTGAACATTCACTTGGTATATCACTGATGAATTGTTTCATAAAAACACTTGTTAAAACGAATAGTCAACGATTTGGAATGTTTTATCTCGAACTCCATTATGTCGTTGTTCAATGAAACTGGTGGTCAGTGTAAAAAAAAAATCAAAATTACGGGGGGG
>JAHWFO010038550.1:453263-549364 GCA_023313115.1 Rhysida immarginata | reverse complement strand
GCAAAAAAATCTTGTCTTGCCATGATCACAATGAGATGGGCGCAACCATTATATGCCGGTTTGGATTAGTCTTGTGGAGCTGACGGCAGTGTTCAATTTGCATACTGCTGCTCTATGACTTTTAGCTTTTGAGTATGGTATTACTGCCTTCGTAGATTTGGTGTACATTAATTGACGGAAATACAATCTCAGGATTTTTACATAAAGAGTGGTATCATTCTTCATTTTTTCTAAAATTCGTTTAAAACTTTACAGTCAAAATTTCCCGTGAATAACGATTCTGAATTGGGTTATTCTAATGAACCTATCCAAATTTCAGCGAAATTTGTAAAACACGTTAGTAATGTAATCAGCGGGTTTGCTAAAGAATCGGCAAATAAGCCAAATTCGATATTAAATAATGTTCGACATACATTAACTGATATTTAAAAATTAAAATTAAACTACTTTTGTAAAAAAAATTGGTAGAGCAAGTTTAGCAAAGCGTTCATTAAAAACATTTTAAAGAGCGAAAATAAAAGCTTGCCAGAAATTCATAAAACCTCCTTGCAAACTCGTAATATCACGATTTAAAATTAACACGCACTTGCTTTTATTTTCATCACGGAAAGAGAATCTTCCTATTCAATTCTTCTTTTTCATGCACCGCTAAAAGGCTTTTCTTTTATCTGTTATTTTTCTTTTTCGGCCATGAAATGGCCTGGAAGGTCAATCTTTCAACCACATTCGCCGTTCCCTTGACATCAGACATTACCAGATGCAATACACGCTGAAACACAAAAGACCCTTGCCCGTAACCCTTTCAGTTAATTAAAACAAAGCCACATCTTTACTTTCCTCCCCTCGAGGTCATTCCGGCGGAGGTGTCATGTTCTTTGTACAAAAATGGCCTTTTTTGTCAATGCTTTCTTTCAATCTCTCAACAACCTGTCACGGCGCAAAACTTCAATTCCATAAGGAATTAAATCTCGCTCCTTCTTTTACAAGTCTGCAAAATGGACAAGTTACTGATTTCTGAAAACATGAGTTGAAAGAAAAAAGAAATGACCGACAATTCCTTAGATGCCAAGTCCTGGTCGGATATAGAATCCTTAATGGACTTAATTAAACGCAATTATTTATTATCTAGCATTGCTAAAAGCTCTTAGTATTTCGTAAGCAAAGTGATGGCCCGTGTTTACAAATAACTGGAAAGGCAACCCATTAATCTGAGAAAAAAATTGTGATATATTAAATATTTAATGTTTTAATGAAACAGAATAAAATGTCTTTTATATCTGATAATTCTCCTTGCTGTACGTAGATTATAAATGTTAACGTGTGGATCGCTTATATAGAAATCAAGGACGCTTTGACGGAGGCTAAACAAAATAAGCATGACGCGTATAAAATTTTCATTTTTTAAACACAGTGTGTTTTTGAACCCGGCGCACAAATTAAACAGGATGATAGGTGATAACATACTGAATATATTTCTACCAAAGAATGGATGGTCCAAAGTTCACAATAAAATCGCTACAGGAAAAACAAGTTAACAATTAGTTAACAATTTTATTGACAACCGACTACAGTAACTGCTTAAAGGAGCTACCACGAACAGTAATCCATGCCCAACATCGTCGAGACATTGATTGGCGAACAGTTTCAAAAATGCATGGCATGTCAAGTACATTCACAGCTACAAATGCAATTCTGGCAAGTAAGTCCTCATCTGAGTTAACAGGAGTCTCAAACTTGACTCATGTGTCCCCAGAAAAAGTAATCCAGAGATGAAAATCAGAAGATCTAGATGGGCCCAAGCAACAGGTCCGCCTTTGCCAATCTAATGGGACCCAAAAATTGTATTGAGGTAATTCCGCACACCAATGCTGAAATGTGCGATACCCCATCATATTGAAACCACACCCGATTGCGAATGGCTATTGGTACATGTTCCAACAGATTTGGCAATTTTTCCCCCAAAAAAGGCTTAGCAGTTCTTTTTTTTTTAATTTGCATGCATAATTCAATGGTAATGGCTTGAGAATTCACAACGTTTTTCTCTGTAGCAATTTAATAGTGAACTTTGGAGCATCCATTCTTTAGTATAAAATGTTCAGTAACTTACCAACAATCACTGAAGTTTGTGCACGGAATTCAAAAAACCCTGTATAAATCAAAGCCAGAAACAAAATTAGCAGATATTTAAACAGGTATAATTTTCATAGCAGTATCCTTTATTTTCTCTTTTGGCGTCTTCTACTCAAAATGAAACGCTGGTGTTCTAAATGTACTAAAGTCTCTAAGCTAGTGGTGTTCAACCATTATATCATAAAGGGCCACTTTCACCTTTAAGAAGAAACTCACGGGGCACGTTAATAACGTTAAATTGGTTAAAACGGTTTTTTGAGTTTTTACACCCCCCCCCCATACTACAGCTGATAAAAGATTATCAGCTGAAATGCCATGAACAGAGTGGCGATTCGAGCCAATGCAAACATAGTGGCAGACCAAAGTGCCCCGATTTGCACACCACTGCTCTAAGCAGACAAATTTAAAGTTTGTAATGTTAAATTTAGTTCAATTAGGATTAATAGTTCAAAGAATTCCTAATCTAATGAAACCAAAATTAAGAAAAATCATTTAAGTAGGGTAACTTATCAGATCTGTTGATGTTATGTTAGTATAAGACAAAAGTTAATATAAATATAGTATAAAAGTAGAACATTCAGTTCAAAAAAGAGCACGTTATATACTGTAAAACGCGTTGTTTTAATATAGGTAAATCACTTTTTACAAAAAGCTTTTTTTATTTCGGTAAAAAGTTGGAAATATAGACTTGCGAACAAGCTTTTAAAAATAAAATTAAAAACAGTGCCCAAAATCAATAAAATTTTACATTCTTCACAAGGAATAGGAAGATGCTATGAAGAGCGCCGTTTGAATGCAACTAAGAAATGTCGAATATCACTATCGAATAGTTCAGTGGCAATTATTACTAATGTGGGCATATTCTTCTGGACAGCATTTAAAATCCCGTCAGGACACCCCTGAACGTTCTTAAAAAGAGGATGCGCCAAGAAAAAACCAGATGTGTATAACCGTATTTTAAGAAAAGGTTACAGAAGTCTGTGCACTATAATGGCATAAAATACAAAATTATAAAATTTTAAAATTTAATATATTTTTTTTTAAATTATACCAAGAAATATTATTACTATTATATTCAATAAACATACAGGGACAACTCAAAATATTTATTCTGTTCAAACATTCGATTGCGACTTTTGTCATTAACTTCGCTTACTATGTTTTCCAACCATATAAATTAAATGTTGTTCAAAATTATAATGTTTAAATAAGCGAGAAAAAAAAATCCACTCTTTTCAATTTCTTCCTTCCATTTCACTAGTGAACTCTCACAAAGGCGAATAAATACGTTTGTATTCACCTCATGAAGACTGACGGATTTATTTCAACTCATTTAACATTGATTGGTTTAGTTGATGCTTAACGACCCCATTTAGACAGCTAGTTGGCCATACGCGAAGATTCCTAACATTTTTGCCATCCATTTCGCTTCTTTAATATGCACCAGGTAAACCTTTCACGAGTTTAGTTCCTACTCCGAATGATGGCGTCCCTTCACCTCTCCTTAAAATGTAACATAGTAAATCAAAATTTATAAAGACTACTTAAAAATATATGCTTCGACTAAAGTTATTTTCATATGCCTGAAGAAGGGAAGAAATCATTTCAATATAATGACTATTATTATTAATAATAAACACAAGATGAAAGTATCATTAAAATTAGGATATATCAGCTTACATAGAACATGAATAACGTACAGAGACATACAAATAATGAAACATTTATGAAATAGAGAAAATTTACCCTTGTTTTCTTCTGAAGAACGACATAATAAATTTATCTTTGTTTAAACATCGTTTAAGCATCGTAGTATACCAAGGGATAAATTTTTAATTAGCCACTTACCTAAAACAAACAAAAAGAAAATAAAAACAAATATTAGAATTTATATTTATCTAAAGAATAAAATGACTCGTATATTCTTTAAGGTTGACGTAATTTGCTTATAATTATTACGGACGGCAATAATTTATAATTCTTTATAATTTATAAAACAAGAAAAATAATTCTTTTCAACTTAAAAACTTGAACAATTAACTTGAACTTGAAGGCCTATAAGCATATGCAATATGATTTTCGTAGTTTTCATATTTTAATGGCCATAAACTAACACTGTAAAACTGGTTTGCAATGCAGTTACGTTTTTTATATAGAAAAAAAATTATATTTGCGAAATTTGGCTTTATAAAATTTCTCTTACAGGTTCCACCAAGTCTTGCTTATTAAGACTGTTTTGCTTTGTCTTTTAATAAACTAGCCATGTGAATGTCGATAATACCGGGTGGTTATAAGTAAAGTTCCCCACTTCCGCGCGGGCTGCAAACCGCGTTATCGCACGGATAGTGATGAAACTTTGTGTATAGGCTATGCAAAACATGGAGAAGAGAATTCCAACGGAAAATTTATTAGTGCACACGGTTCCCACCAGGGGAAAAAGTGGCGCAGCAAGAACATACACAGTAAAGTTCTAGATTAGGAGCTTTAATACACAGTGGTAGTAATGCACTACTGGAATAATCAATATGCGTACCCTCTGCATCGATTATATGCTGGAAGCGCAGAACAGCGTGCTCAAGAGTAGCACGAAGGGTCTCCCGTGAAACGGCTGCAACATGACAAATGATGTTGGCTTTCAGTTGAGGCAAGGTCGATACGCCTCCATGATAAACACGGTCCTTCAATATTCTCCACAGCCAGAAGTCGCATGGATTAAGGTCTGGTCTGTAGGATTTCCCGCAGCACACTTAACTCTCCTGTCTTTTCGAATTTCTGCATCATCTTTCGTAAACCTCTCGCAGTCATGGGTCTTGTTCCCAATCCCTTCACACGTCGATATTCTCGCAGTGCTGTTGCGCTATTGCTGCTATTCTGGTAATATAGCTTCACGTCGATATTCACGATGTTCTTGCACGTTCTTTCTTTCCCAATGGCATGCTGACCGCTGCAGATTGGTTGTTCACAGACGTATTGCGCTTTTACATACGGCGCCAATCTTTCTACTGGTGGTAACCGTATGCACTTCCAGTTTCGTGCACACATTTTGCCGAATTTTCCTGTTTTCCACAGAAAACCAACCAAATGTATGGATTTCCAGTTTCGTGCACACGTTATGCCAAATAAATTTTCCGTTGGAATTCTCTTCCCCATGCTTTGCATAGACTGTACACAAAGTTTCATAACTATCCGTGAAATAATGCGGTCTGCTGCCCACACGGAAGTAGGGAACTTTAATTATAACTATCCTGCTATCTTGTATGTGATCAATTAAATGTTTCTGGTGATATTTCAAATTTTTCTTACTCGATATTAATATTTTCTATGGGGAAGGAGCAAAATTTGAATATTTTTGTGTCACTTGAAGAAGATAGCACTTGCACTCAAAAAACTTAGAGTGTTTACCATAGGCTGTTGTAGTTAATTTTTGCCTTTTGTTATTTCATGGAATCGACAAGGAGAAAATCAACGTTGAGAGGCGAATAACAGAATTCAGGTGAATTACAAATATTTGCTAAGAAGCGTCGTAATTTCTCAGCATCCTGAAGTTTTTAAAATGATGTGTGAAAAGAAGTTTTGAATTTTATTCAGTATCAATTTATTACAACGTATCTTAATAATTATAATCTTTTCCTACTTAACGCTATTTATCAACTTATAATATCCCAGGAAAATGCACAAATAGAAAAGCATTATGGGCAACTATTTTAAAATTTATTTGAAACAAGGTTATTAGAAGTCAATTTAAAATCAGAATATTCAATGGATATTTTAAAAAACATACAGTAGCAATATCTGGCGCATTTTTTTTTCATCTTGCAGGAATAACAAATATTTTCCATCTTCTTAAGATATACAGGGTGATTATAAATTCACTATATATTTTGGTGAAATCATTAACGAATTTCATTTATTTGCACACCCAAACACACCCAAAGTGAATGTGTGGATGGGAGTTACACAGTCAAAGGTCTTTGGGCCCTTCATGTTTGCCCAGGGGACTATCAATGGTACCGTGTACCACCTCGACATTTTGGAGCAATTCCTGGAGCCACAGTTGCGAGATGAAGGATTTAGGATATCGTTGTGTTCCAACAGGATGGGGTACTACCCCATTTGGCCAACATCGTTGGGACTACCTGAATCGCGCATTCCCAGGCAGATGGATTGGTCAGGGCTCGCCAAGACTGTGGGCTCCACAGTCCCCAGATTTGACCCCCATGGATTTCTTTATGTGGGGTTTTATCAAGTCCAAGGTGTACCAGGTCAGGATTACGCACCCTTGCACAGCTGAAACAACGAATTACAGCCGCGGTGGAGGACATTACACCGCAATGTTGCGCAATGTTTTCCGGGCCACGGTGGAACGCTGGGAGCTGTGCTGGGATGTACAAGGGTGACACATTGAAATTTACTAAGAATGTATCCTGGTATGAGATCTGGTTGATGTGAGAGACAAACTAATTTTTTTACCACCTTCAGATATTGTGAGAAAATCAGATATAAATACTCCTAAAAGATTTCTTTGTGTTTTTCATAGATTTCTTTCCGAATTAAAAAGTAAATGTTTAAAAATTCTTTAGTAAAAAGATCATTTTAGTCAATAAAATGCCCCTACCATTCTACAGTAAGGATTACATGCCGGAATTCAAGTTTTAGAAGACTTCGTTTTAGAATATACAGTATTTACTCATTTATAAACAGGCGTGAAAACGGTAAATAAAAATAAAAATAACATTTTAAGAAATGTCCAGTTTTGCAAATTTTATAAAGAACGTTTTTTGTTTTTGTTTTTTTTTTGTTTTTTTTAATCTCTTAAAAGAGCGCTGGTGTATTTTATATCAGGTATTTATGGTGGGCGCAAAGACAGTAAATATAGTATTTATAAAAATACAATTCCCATGTTAAGAATAAAGACGATGGGAGGAGAATAGTAAAATGAATGATTAAAGTAAATGATTAAAAAGGTAAATATAACTAACAATCAACATTAAATATAAGCAGAGAGCTAAAGAAAAGAGAATGCAGCTGTCCTTTTTAAAATTTTTCTAATTTTTTTTTCATCTAAAAAAGGGAAAAAAACATAAGCGAAATCGATTACGAGCATAAGAATGAAGGTAATGAAACAGAAGGATGAGATCCTCCACGAGCCAAAGGAGATTGACGGGACCTCCCTGCGTCTCCCTCGATATACAATTCAAGGGAGGAAAACGTGCCTCTTGCTCCAAAAGCATTATACAACAAGAACATGGGGGAAATCCGCGAGAGAGAAATGAGAAGGATAAAAAAAATTAGAAATTCATCTAAGGATAATAGAAAAGGAGCCCATCCCGTTCGTTCTGAATTATTTGGTCAGACTGTGTGAATCTGTAAGAAATGGGAACATCATCATCGTCGTCATCTATCTCCCGTATTCAAAGGACTTGAAAACGGGGGAGGGCGAACCGTTCATTTGCATTGAATCGAAGCTAACGGATCATCAAGGGGACTATTTGGGCATCCACTGTTAAATAATTTACACAGGCGATAAGAAAGTTCAAAGATATTGCAGGGCGAGTGATTTCGAATTCAAGGTTGTTGAATTTCAACAAATCGCACGATGACATTTGAAAAGCAAGAGTTCAACTCTAAACTAAATTGCTCTGAAATAATAATAATAATAATAATAATAATAATAATAATAATAAAGAGTAGATTTTAAAACGCTCTTTACATTGACTTAATTATTACGTTACAAATAATCTTATGATTTAAATTTTATATTCCTCCAAATTACGCGGTCATTGTATCTTTAGCAACGATAAACGAAATTTATTAGTCTCCAATAAAAAACCATAATTTATTACATCTTATACACAAGGAGAATAGGATTTATCTGAAATAATAATGGCAGTTAGGTATAATTTCTGAACAGCGTTATCAACAGCAGTATTTCTAATATTTGATAAAAACTCATTTCATTGCAATTGATAGATAGATTTTGTTATTTATAATTTTTTATCAATTAAATCTCATTTTACGCTGTCTTTACAGTTAATAATAATTAAAAAATTTATAAAAGAGGTTTAACATTATCAAATAAATTTTTGGTAAAATGTGTGACTTTAATTTTTTGTTTAATACCTAAGTTTAATACATATGTAAATAAATGTTAACAGTATAGAGTATATATACTGTTTTTTTTATTTGCTTCAGGAAGTTTGCATATTATAAAATTTGTAAATATAATATCATCTATTCCTTGCGAAATACGAATTCATGCTATTCCTTGTATTTGACCGGGTGATAAATGGTACCGCCGTGTTTGCTGGTTTTTGTGTGCTGAACACGATGGTTAAGAACTTCCTGTAAGTCACCTTGTACATTATTAATGCGTACATTATACGGTTAGTCAAAATTATGTTAACACTAAAAATTTCACAAACAAGCATTATGTGCAAGATGATTTCCAGGACGGTCACAATCTGTATTCGATAAACAAAAACCAGCACCAATTACACACGGGACAAACATTTTCAGAGAATAGATGATTTGATGATACTACATTCCTATAATCTACTATACTCTGTCCAACGGAAATTGGAGTGGGCGTGTCCAGTTAAACTTCTTATTTCAATTGTTAAACATTGTTGATTCTACTTTGGCGACAATGTCTAATAACTGAAATAGGAAGTTTAACTGGACAAGCCCACTCCAACTTTCGTTGGATAGAGTGTAGTGTTAACAATTTAGACAATACTCCATCCAGTCTTCGTTTGCCCGAGATGTGATGGCCATATCAGTTATTGGACATTATTACAGCAAGAATTAAACAATACATAACAATTGACATGTCCGTCACATCTCAGGCAAAGTAAAGCTGGATCGACTATAACCACGGCCTTCTAGGAACTACCAGGCCTGAACCAACACCTCTTTGTAGGATGTGTTGCCTGAACATGGAAATAAGTTTGTTATTTATTCTGTTAGTTATTACAGAAGTAAGGCTGGGGTCCCACTTGCGTAAAAATCAGCAGAAACGTACAGCGGAATGTGGAGTGCGTAAAAAAATTACGCTTTTTACTACGGAAGTTCCACGGAAAAAGGAGTTCAGCTTGCCTTTACTTTTCCGTGTAAGCTTTACGCATACGCTTCTTTCAGCCAATAGGAGATCGTAATTCGGTGACGTCATAAAAGGCATTTTTCACCTTTCGGCGAATTTAAAATGGACGTCGTCCGTGGGCGTCGCGTATCAAATACCCCAAATATATGATAAAAAGCATCCTCAATTTAAAGATGCCACCTTGAAAAAAGATATTGTAGAAATATGGGTGCTATAACTCTGTATTAATGACAAGAAAATTGAGTATGTCCATTTGATTGCTTTGCTGTTGTTGTTGGGGGGGGGGGGGCATAATTTTTCCAAGAATTATAGAATTTTTAAGTATTCTCAATATTTGAATACCCAAACTTATCGGAGTAAAAATTTCTTAACGGTGAATGATGGGTAATTCAAATAAACAAGGAATTTATTTTTTAAGCGATTGTGACGAAAGGACTAGTTATATTTTTTTTGATAAATATTTTTCTTGAGCTTATCATTTGTAATTGTTTGTTAGTCCGATTGTTTAGTTTTATCCACTATCTTTTAATTTGTTCTGTGTGTAAACATCGGTAAAGCGGTGCTTATTTACAAAGTTTATAATATGCAAACTTCCTGAAGCAGATAAGAAATGGGTTATATATAAGTCTCCAAGTAATACTATATATTTCTCATGACATCCTTCTTTCCAATGAATGATGAACGATTTCTTTAAGTTTCGACATAGTCAATGAACTTATAGGTGATCTCAATTTAAACAACGCCATTGTAAAACGGATATTTCCCAAAGTCTAACAATTCCCCCAATTCCATTGCTTTCTTTTCTTCCTCTTTCCCTTTCCTTGGAAACGAAAATGCACCCCCCCCCCTTTCCGTATATTCCAGCTTCTTATACTCTGCACATTCCAATTCTTCCAGCAGCTTCTTCCCGTGCGATTCTGGCTCTCCTATCCAAATAACGGACGGGGGATGTGGGGTGGGCGGGGGGTTGTCGACTTCACTCGTTCTCTCTTCTGGAACGGCAGTGTAAACGGGCACAGAGGACGGGGTAAACGCACTCCTTGTGCCAATCAATCAGCCCATTTACTTTTAGGGCCGCCTTCTATACCCCCACCATGACAGAAAAGGAGAAAAAAACTGAAAAGTAAAAGGTTCGTGTATTTACACAGAGCTGAGATAGAGAGAGAGAGAGGAGAGAAAGAGTCTTTGTATGTATGTGTGTGTGTGTGTTCAGATCGGCGGCGGCGGCGGCGGCAGTGAAAATTGCCCGGTGCAATGGAAGAAGAGTTCCATCCATTGGCCTTTTGTGCACACGGGGTCGTGTTCGTGCCCAACGGATTATGGGAAGAGAATCGAACAATTTTTTAACAGGCCTTCGCCGAATAAAAGGGGGCGTCAAACAACGAGGGTGAACATACAAAAGAAGAAAAGCAGACAAAAAAAATTGCCGCCTCTGAATTTTTTCTTCTTCTACCCTTCCTCCATTTCAGTCTAGATTTACATGCCGACATTGATCAAAGAAATTCCCTTTCGATGTAGTAATATGGAAATTTTCTTTAAGGAAAAAAAAAAAAAAACATTAAAAATTCTATAAATTTTGGCTTAGATTTATAAATCACACCAAGCATATATACAATATAAGGTCTTGTCATTGCAAGAGGAAGCAAACAGCTTTTCAATCTACCAAGTTATTTTTAGTCAATCTACCAATTTATATTTCAGATGATGTATTCTTTGACATGGTGGGAACCCTCTATGAAATTAAGAAAAAAAGCCGAAATAAGATGATATTTTTAGAGAAGTAAACAATTTAAAAATAGAACAAGCAGACAATAATGACAAATTTTATTCTAGATTTACTGATCATCTTTTTTTTAATATATCTTTCCAAACTCTCTGGTTATATTTTTAGACGTAGTGCATAAAAACGAATATTTACGAACAAGTACTATTAGTTTTCAAAAATGTGAAAATTGAATTACTTTACTACAGACTCGAATTATTGTAATTAGCATCAATAATGTATAGAGCAAAAAAACATTGGGAATCCCTGGCCCAAGGGATAACATCAAAAATATTGAGCCTTAAACTATGGATAGTAGAACAAGTTAAACAAAGAACCAAACCGCTTTTCCACAATAAACTTTATTGTGGAAAAGCGGTTTCGTTCTTTGTTTAAACTGAGCCAGTCGGTGAACTGAATACCACAGATTTATCTGTAAGCCATTTTCTCCTGAATTTCAACAGGCAATTGGAATCATTTTCTTTTCTCCACGATTTAAAAAAAAAAACGGTATCAACAGATGAACAGGAAATCAATCTCGATACTGAAGAGTAATGTAACTTAGCCAGAGAAGGTGCAAAAATGGAAGCAGAAGCTGCATGAGCACAATATACCATCTTACGCTTGCTTTTGGATTTGACAGATATAATGAAGAATAATGTTGTCTTCAGATAAATAATTAAATATATACTGAAGATGACCTCCAAACATGATGTAATAATTTTTTCTATCGAAAAATGGAAGGAAAAGTTCTGCGATCTGGATTCGAACCAGGAACCTCGACTGCCATGGGCTTTCAACCGTGACAACTTGGTTGTCTTTAAGAAACCTTGTGACAGCATGGCTGTCCGGCTTATCTTGTACAGAGGGTAGATTATCGCAGAACGATAATCTGCGGCACTTACTTCTTCGAGGGAGTTTTGCGCCATCCCAGTAACTAACGACTGCTACGAGATGACAGTAGCAGCCGGGACCGACGGCTTAACGTGCCCTCCGAAGCACGGGGGGTTCATGATGGAAGAACTGCTGGCGGACGAACAAACCAGTGGCTATCACTAGCTGCTGGACAACCAGCAAATGGGTCAGACTAAAGTCCCACCAACTGCTGGGCCCCAAATAGCCGTCCCACCCAGCAGTGGTCTTCAAGCCACTGGCTTTCACCCAGCCAGCAGCTGGCCGCGCCTGCAGTTGCTTAACTCCATCGATCAGCGAGCCAACCAACGAGACAACCAGGCCACGGCCACCCCGGCTGCCTGCGATAGCCCAATTGGTACAGTCGACCACGACAGTCGAGGTTCCTGGTTCGCATCCACCTCGCAGAATTTTTCCTTCTATTTTTCGATAATGTCGTCTTCATTGCAAATGACCCAATGGACTTTGGTCCGCGTAACTTCCTTTTGCTTCCTTAAAAGTCGTCCTTTCTAAAGATGGAAAAGACGAAAGAGTATTCGGAAAAATATTGAAGATTCTCAAAAGTAGATACAAGGAGTGATTGGAAATAGAAAAGGCCCAGAGAGTTTTGTATAGCTTTCTGCAAAATATTGTATCGAAAGAAATCAATTTCATTAAAAAAAAAAATTGATATAAATTAGAGACAAAAAATTGATGCTATTCCTTGTATTTTTTGTCAAACATCGATAATAGGACAACAACTGCTGAATATGCACACCATTAACGAAGAGCCTAAAAAATAAAGTACTTTATTAACGGCATACCAAACGTGTCTAAATAATAACTGCTCGATAAAATGTTGAAATACTGTGCAGATGGTGCGTTGCACTTCGCTCCAAATAGGCTATTGACCGTCATCAAGGTATCTTTACTCACTGTCATAAGGAAGTATACCTTGCAAAAGCACGATGGCACAAAACCGAGCTTTGGTCACGTTGAAAAATTAATAAAATAACAAAAACTACGATAGGAATAAGATTTATGAATCAAGTTCACCTCTCTGTCTACAAGCTTATGTGCAAAGGTGAACTTGATTCATCATTCTTACGTTGAAAAATGTGGTCGGGTAACGACACCGACAGTTGAGTGCGCAATCGCAAACTCGGGAACCAATTTGGGAATATTTAATAGGCCAGTAGCAGCTGAGATATCTTTTTCCCCTGGGTTCTAATTTCTAATCGTATCAGATGACTGTAAAGAATCTACAAGAACATGACGTGAAATTTATCACATTCATACGAGATCCACATTCTTTAGAAGCCAGCGTCAAAGAACATCTATCAGATATGATGGAAAGGCTGGCTGATTATGAAGATTTCACCATACAATAAGCACAAAGTGACAGATACAAAAATAGTACGAGTCATTGAGAATTGTATGTATGATTTGCGGGATATCAGAGTTGTCCGGCTACCATATTTTCTCAATTTGGCTCGTAGAACCAGGGGCACAGCCAAGAGGAGAAGGGATAAGAAGCCACACCCCCTCCCCTTCAAGGGTTGAAAATTTTGACGAAAGAATTGTGTGCAATATTGTTTTCATTTGTTTTGTTTGACAAATCTTGAAAGTAATGCTACATTTTATCTAAAGCTTTTCTAGTGTACAAGGTTGAAAAATGCTGTCTACTCTTATAGCATGCTTCTTCGATAATTACAGTACCCCCCCCCCCACCCACCTCTTAGAGGAATTTCCTATATAATCTGTAAAAATATCTTGAGTTTAATATAATCGCAAACGCCATTTAGGTTATCAATACATCACTAGATATACAGGGTGAATACAAAAGTCTGAACTCCCCTTTTATTTTTTGAACCGAAGCAGATATGTCAATTTTGATGAATCCAATGAATAGGAAATTGTGGGTGGTCTATCCCATGGTGCACTTTTCATCATCCCAAATATGCAAATTAGGACACATTCAAAATTTATCTCAAAAACCGTAAGGGATAGAGAAAAAAAAACAATTGCAAACTTGTTCAGCATAAAAAAACAAACAAAACAAAAAAAAATCATCCAAATCGGACCAACCAATCACCCACAATCACTTGGTGAACTGACGCCACAATCACCATAACACAATTGGGCACGAAACCTAACTGACGTCAAAACATGCCTTTTATTTGCTTTTCCGCATGAAAGTGAATGTGAGTATCGTAATTTATGTTAATTTTTTGATTTGCATGCTTTACATGGTGGAAATATCAACATTCAGTTTTCCTTGTGCAGTGTGACTGTTTGTAAGCTACAAACAGTTTACCACGTGATTGTGGGTGATTGGTTGGTCCGATTTGGATGATCTTTTTTTGTTTTGTTTGTTTTTTTATGCTGAACAAGTTTGCAATTGGGTTTTTTTCTCTATCCCTTACGGTTTTTGAGATAAATTTTGAATGTGTCCTAATTTGCATATTTGGGATGATGAAAAGTGCACCATGGGATAGGCCACCCACAACTTTCTATTCATTGGATTCATCAAAACTGACATATCTGCTTCGGTTCAAAAAATAAAAGTGGGGGTTCAGACTTTTGTATTCACCCTGTATAACGATATAGAATAAACAAAACAAATTACTTTAAAAAAAAGCCCTCCCATAGTTTTATGAACATTGCTAGAGACGGAATGAATACTTGGCTGTAATTTTTTAAGGACTATCTTGGTTATAACTAAATTAATCTTTTTCCCATTTGAATGTCAAAAAAAGAAAATTCTTATATGATATCTCAAATCTAAATATTAATAAAAAGAAATACGAAAAATCAAAAACGAAGACGCTGTCGGAATTGAAGCAACTTCGCAGAGAATTTCAAACTTCATGGAAAATAAACGGAAAGTGACTAAAGGAATGGAGAATAAAGCTGTCACCAAAGGAAATCTCAATGTTACTGACAAATATCACGTAAACGTTCGTTTCAAATTCTCCTATAAATGAATCAAACAGTGCACTTATCTATATAAAGAATTCTGTATAATCAGATTTATCAAATAATTACGTTTCAGAAATGCCGATTCGAGGTCAAAAGAATCGCATCTATTCTTATTAAATTTGGGCGGCAGAATTAAATGAGAGCAAACGAAAAGTAAAGTAGGATGATGAAGATGGTAGTGGAAAAGGAGCAAAGCGCACATTATCACAATAGATTTCTTCTTATAGTTAAAGGAGAGCATTCCAGAAAAGGATAACATGGGAGAGTTCATTGTGAAATGTTTTAGGCCTAATGCGCTGGCCTTGTTCGCCAACCATCAACGCAAACATTTCAGAAAGGCTATTTAGTATGAGAGAGGGAGGGAGGGAGAGGCGAGTCTGAGGAAGGGCGGCAGCGGCATCAAAGAAAAGAATGTCGGCCTTGTTACACAAAAATACGTGAGTTACACTTAACACTAAAAACCTCTTTGCTTCTCTCTCTCTCTCGCTCACTCTTTCCTTTCTCTATCTATTCAGTTCATCTTGCTGTTGTTGTTGGGGTTCGGTTTCTCTTTTTTCATTTTTTTTTAATTCTTTCCTTCTCCCTCGCCGGTTTTCTTCCCGACTGTTATTTATTAGCGAGACCTTTTAATATTTTTAACAAGTTCCTTTGGGAGGCAAATCCTTTGCGATCAAAGGTAATGAGCACATTCATTAGCAGGGGAATTTGCAAAGTTCGGACGAGGGATGCACTACCGCCGCCGCTCTCGTGGGATTTTGAAATAATTCTTCTTTCGGGATTTCCATTACGATAAGCTCGTATGCATGTACAGCAAGAGAGTAATGCACTGTCCTAAAATTAACAAACAGGTTCAGTTTCGTTGTATTAATTTTTATTTGACGACATAATTAAAGCATGCATAAGGTGTACCATGAACGTCACATGAACGTAATCAGTGGTCCAATATCGATTTCTGCATCAAATTAAAATCAACGTTCATGAACTGAACACTCACTACTTTGCAAGGACTTTCATCTACATTGACTGCCACGAAAGAAAAAGGAAATAGACGCACGCGTAAAATAAATGTTTATCGATTGCAGATGTATACTTTATTCAGAGTTCCTATGGCCTCCACCTCACCCGTTTATTCAAGGAAAAAATACAAACAGCCAAGCTAGTCCATAATTTACAATATATGAAATATGGAGGCTTTGCAATACATTTTTATTGACGAATAAAAGTCACCAACCGGTTTTCCCCATCTTTCTATAACGAACATATTGCACCGTTTAATAAAAAAAAGATAAGAAATCCATATACGCAAAACATTTACTGGAATCTGGACATCACGCATCTAAAATACAAGACACCATGACTGTTCTCCTTACTGCTAAGATCCCTTCAAAATTAATATCCTCGAATGCATCGAAATCTTCAAAGCTCTTCATCAAACTTCCATAAAATTTTAAATATACAAACTAATTTGTATTCCAAATTTTGTGTTTTCTACCTGACTTTCTATAACTTATTACTTGTTTAATTTCATATTCCGTTATTCCTCATATCAACATATTTAAATTGTAGTTATTAATTTGTCTTTTATTTATCCTCATTATCATTTACTAAGTTTACAGCTTCCTATTGTTATCTTTTATCTTCTCAACAATCAATACTTCACTGTTTATATTACTACATTTATATCAATATCTCATTGTTCATATCATTCAATTTCAAAATTATTTAGTAGCTATTCATTCCATCACCTTAATAAAGCCGGGAAAAGATGGCGAAATGGTTGGTGAGATTATTCATCAATAAAAATGTATTGCAAAATCTCTGTATTTCATATATCTAATAGTGATACAAAAACCTTGAACTATATACCGGCTGGGGCAAAAAAGGTGTTAGAAAGTTTTTGCCTACTGTGATTTAATCGTACGCCGTAAATGACTTTCCTTGTGATACTGTTCTATTGCAGTTCTGAACATTTTATAGCTCACACACTGATGAACTATTACATTTCAGAATGGAAGCACTAACGTTGGAACAGCGTGCGTTTATCATAAAGAAATTTTACGAAAATGCTGGAAGTAATGGTGTGATGAGACGCTTATTCAACAGAACATTTCATCCAAGAACAGCACCATTCGAAATGACCATTGCACGGTGAGATTACATTACATAACTGAAACCAAACTGTCATGACAAACCTGAAGCAATCCTTTGATGCGGGTTTTTGTACCGCACCGTAGCTTTGTTCCATGGTTTTTACAGGTTAGTGAAACGTTTAGAAACGACCGGATCAGTACATGATTCTAGGAAGGGCCCACTCAGGACGACTAGCCTCAAATGTAACCCCGGAGAATGTGGAACTAGTCAGAACCCTATTCAATGAAGAGCCCAGTTCAAGGATTTACACACCGATTGCAGCAGATGGAAATTACTTTGAAAACCTTCTGCATTAAATTTCAGGATGTCAGTTATAGCATAAACATTTTAACACAAATCTATAACCTCTTATTATGTCGTTGTAGACAAAAATTTCCTAACACCTTTTTTGCGCCACCCGGTAGATAATTTATACTGTTTTTAACTATTTAGAAGAGGAAATTCCTGGATATAGCAAAGATGCTTTCATAAAAGAGACCAACAAGGCAACTAGAGTATTGTAATCAATAAGTCGATCATTCGCTAATCAAGCTGTGAAAGAATCATTTCGGTTTCGATTTAACTGCGATTTCACTTACGGAAATGGCAGGAAAATAAGTAACGCTGTGCAAAACACACAGCTCGCTAACGGTCACTCCCACAAAGAATTATATGAAATCGTCACCAGGTAGCACTGATCGCAACGTCTCGCACTCTATTAAAGTGAAAAGGTTTTTATCAACGCTAAAGTTCGGTCTTTCACATACGCAAAATTTCAATCTGCCATCTTTTATATTGTGCTCAAAGATACGAATTTCATATTTCGAAATCTTCGATTTTATTTCTATCGAGTTTCCCCGAGAGTAAGCATTACCGCCTAGAGAGAAAGCCTGCTCACGGAAAAATCATACATTGTTACATCACCTACGGTAAGGACAATTTCGGGCTTATTATTGGTAGAAATATGATTAACTATCAGAGGCACCCGGCGTTGCCCGAGATAATTACAGTTGTAGTTAAACAGAACAACCTCATGAAGTTAAATAATAAATTTGTTTTCAGTAATTCTACAATTTCCGTCTATAGACAAAGCAGTTGTTCAGATGTTTCCGATGCCCGGATAACTTTTTGTCATCTCTGCCCAATACTCATTCATTTCTTCGTTGGTATTTCAATAGATATGAATTACTGTTATAATCCTTCGAAATATTATTATAGGACATAACACCATATGATTTTTGGTTTGAAGAGTTGAGTTCATGTATGCTTTGTTATCGGTTATGTCGCCAACTGTAGCTCGAACGAAGGAACTGCGTCCTCTTGTCATCTTTCACTCTTTCTCAATAGTCTGCTAACTCTCCATAGCTCCAGTTACTAATCATTATTATATATTTCTAAGAAAATGTTAACTTCTAAGAAAAGCCCGAACAACAGGAATTCTACGAATTGTTACAAAGTCCATTTTGTTTTATAATTCTCAGAGGTGGGATGGAACCATCATTCTTAATGAACCTACTTTATTGCACACTTTACCCGGGACTTTACTTACCCTCTTGTTGTTCTGTCTCAGATTAAAATGTTATCCATCTTCACCCCCGGGGAGCATCACTGGATACTTTAGACCTATCTTTTAAAATTTCCCTTGCCCTTGACGTAGAAGCTCTTATACCCTCCTGCTCTGTGTTCAGATGTTTCCAATGCCCGGATAGTTTTTTTATCTTTCTGTTGCAAATTTCACTGATCAATACTCGTTCTTTCTCTTTTTTTGGCCAAACACACAAATTTTCGCCAGTCGTCTGGACGTTTTTAGGGAGATCAAGGGAGACCCGTGTGATTCCTTAGCCTCCTCGATAAACATTGCCTTATCTATGTTCTGTCATTGCATAATCATATTTATGCTCGTTGTTAATAATTCGTTACCCTCCTCCCTAAAAGAGGTTAATATGGTTAGTATGCAGTGCAACACCAGTTAATGTGTTAACAAACGTTCAACCCCCCCTTTCCCTCCCTTAGGGGTTGAATTTTGAAAAACCCCTTCTTAGTGCTCACTTACAATTTGTAAAGAACCTCTGTACAAAATTTCAAGTTCTAGGCCTTATGGTTTGGGCTGTGCGTTGATCACTCACTCAGTCAGTTTCTTCTTTTATATATGTAGACAATACCCTACCGTATGTGATGTAATAATGTATGACGTTTTCGCGCTCAGGCTTTGAGTAGAGGTGGTGTTGGAGTAAGACCGGGTCTTATATTAATTTTTGCTCCAAAAGAAGAATTAGGGCTTGTTTTCTGAGGTAGTTCTTATATTTATGTACAAAATTAAGGATTATTTTCAAATACCATCTTTTTCTGGAACATCGTCATAACTCTCCAGATTCAAACACTGAATATTTTGCGACTACTTTTTCTTTAGAACCAATGACCCCAATCTCTCATGTGTAGCAAGATAGCTCTTCTCAAATGAGCACTTCTTGTCTAAATAGCTTGATTGTAGTACATTTGCAACACAGCCGTCAAATAAGATTTGACTTCATGACTTCTTGCAGGCCAGGCTTGACAAAGTTCCCACGAATGTTTCTCTCCATTCGGTTTTCACAGTGTAATCGTTGATTTCTTTGCGCAAATGGTACTTGAATGGTTTAGTTATTGCGCAATATCTTTCCTGCAGGATCCTTATTTGGTCTAATCTTCTCTCTGCAAGGAAGTTCTTCATATCTCTAGAGCTTACTTTTGGGTTGAGACTTACATTACATAGCAACCTGAAAATCATACTAGGGTGGCTGATTTTCGGAGTAGGTCTTGTTTTAGGGGGAACATTGGTATTAGAAATTCTATTACAGAAATTAATTTGTTTCTAGTATTCAACTCATTTTCAAATGTAATTAAAACCATAACAAAGCAACATTATTCGTGAAAAATGCTAAAACTGCGATATTAACAAAAAATTAATCCTCCCGAGAAAGGTATAGGAAAGTAGCGGAAGCCCTGCGATCATCCATTTTTAGCCCTTTATCTGCATTTTTTAATCATTTCATCATAGTAAAAAAAAAATCAAAAAATAGCAAAAAAGAGGCGGAGGAGTCCGCCACGGGCGGCATCTTTTAAGGGGACGACATTTTTGAAAATAACTGTTTTTCTATCGGGGCAGCAGAGCTGTCCATTTTACAGGCAAGCAGTATCCATTTAACAGTTTCGTTTAAGCAAGTTTGATGTTTGTTACTTCTTGTTTTAAAAATTTGGTACATGTACATTTGCAATACAAAAATATTGTTGAAATGTATACCATGTTTTCGGACAGAGGGAGTATTTTGTTACTCGAGGGGAGGGGGCGGCAAACTGAAGGAACGCCTCGGACGGACTAAATAAACTCTAGCTAAAACTTTGAACTTTTGTATTTTATAAATCATCATCCTAGTCAGCCGGTAAAAATCTTAACTTACAGATAGAAGCGTACAGCAAAACTAGAAATAGAAGTCAAATGTGATTAATCCTAATAAAAACTTATCGAAGCACATTTAAATAAACATGTTTAATATATATTTCATTATAAAACAAAATTCTCCTGAACTTAAATCATAGACTAAAATAAATGATTCACAACACCACATTCTTCCCATGAAATATTCTATAACAGCAGGCAATAATCAGATACAGACGCCACTAAAGGAGTTAATCTCTTGATTTAATGTTGGCAAATATTAATAAATCAAAATGCCGTCATTTTAAATCCCACTCGTTGTAATTCATTTTCTCTCCTCCGAACTCCAAATAAGACACAGAGGTCTCTTTGAGACAAGCAAATAATTAATCATCTCACGGCCACTACAAATTGCATCGCGACGCTCACAATTGCCAACTGTTTCTGCAATTACAAACTAACAGCAGCATCTCTTAACGAAAGCATTTGGGCATCTCTCTGTGTAAAAATAAAATATAATTAAAAAAAAAATGATACAAAGAGTATTTTTTCTTAAAATGTAATAAACTCTAAAAAATTCTTTACATACGACATTGTGAAAATTTAAGGAAAGATTTCTTGACATGGCAAAGCTGACGTAAAAGTAGAATGAGGTTTCATAAGTACGAGGTGCGATTTGAACCCACCTCGTACATCTGGGAAAAGATAAAGTACCAAACACAAGGACATGAATTCCTTTTATGTCCGCTTGAAACCTTCATTTAGATATCTATTGGCAGTTGCTGAACAGATCAAATACAATTATTTTTAAGGTACCCTTTAAGACGTATTCTTGTGAGATGTTATCATTTATTCTTTAAACACTCATTCCGTTAATTATATACAGAGGTTAAAATTCATTTGCAATATAGAAAACCTAATGTCTATGAAAACTGGATTCTTTCATGCCAATATTGGATAGTATTCTTAAAACCAACCACATACACTGGCCAATGAATTACAATATGTTTGATGTATATGCAAGTTTAAAGTAAAGACAAAACGCAAACACCTTATTAAACTGTGAATACTTACTGCGCAAAAGAAGAGAGGAGGTCAGTCCACTTATCCACAAGAAAAAATTTTTCTTCATATACGTATACATTTTTTTGTGGACAAGTGGACTAACCTCTTCTTTTCTTTTGCGCATACGTAAATTTGTTTTTAATCCGTTTTTATGCAAAACAGTTTGAGGTCATGTAATTCAAGGAGGAGTTGGGTTGGGTCTAATCACAGAATTTAGGGAAAAAGAAGGACCTAACTGTGACAACTCAAAGACGATCAATCATGAGACGAAGAAACAGGGCATCCACTGCAACAAATGATTTCAACCAAAGCTGTTACACATCTGGCAGAACCACGTGCCGGGAATTGAAGCGAATGTAAATCGGCAGTCGCATGACTATAGGAAAACCCCTAATTTCTGCAAAGAAAAGTAAAGTTCGTCTGCAGTAGAGGAACATCGCGATTGGACACGCGAAGACTGGAAGGTTAAGTGATCTGACGAAATCACTAATCACATTGTTTTGTATCGACGGTAGGTAGAGGGTTAGCCGGGAGCACCATGAAGCAATGGATCCAAGGCATGCCTTGTCAGAACAACTCAAGGTTCCAATAGGAGTGTAATGATCTGGAATTTCTTCTGTTGGTGTGGAATTGGTCCCCGGATATTCATGAAAGGTGGGGTGCGTTCACGAACATCCTACCATGCTGCATTTTAGCCTGCATGCGACGGGTTCTTCACGGACGACAATGTTCATCGCACACGTTTAGTTCAGCAATGGTTTAGCGAACACGAAGATGATATCCGTCATTTACCTCCTGAATTCATATTGCCCGACTATTTTCTGCCGTGTCCACCTGAATAACTCAAACACGTCAAGTTAAAAGTTTTTTTTCAAAATTTCATAATTTCAATTTACACAATATGTAATAATACAATACGAAAAATAAAAACGAGAGCAAACTTTTTATTAAGACTTAAATAAAACAAGCTTTCGGAAATGTACTTTACACAAAAATATATTTCAACATCTGCTTTAAATTAAATTTTATTTTTAAATCTTAATAAGAATAATAGATAAATTTCATCGATTATAAATTGATCTTTCCGAAAAGCTTTAAATATATCTAAAAAGAATTATTCGCATTATACTTTTACGTATTATGCTTACAATATTCGTGCGGTAAATTATTTCTCATATTCAAATGCAAGTTTTTTTCATTTAATGCAATGTAGTTGTAATAACGCATTAAAATGCAAAACAACATGGTCAATCACATGCCTAGTAAATAAGAAAATTATAAATCTTCAAAATATAAACATTTTCTTCCCGGATTTTTTAAATTTACAGACATATTAATGTATATTTTGTAAGCTGTTATTAAAGAATGGACATGGACAGTTTTTTTCAAAGCCATTCCACAATAGCAAGGTCTCTCACAATGGACAAATAATGCATTATAGCTGCCGCCACATAAGTTGAACGACCAAAGCCAACTAGAAAGACGTCATTTCTAACGCCAGCCAATAGACGTTAACGGGAAGTAAATCGCTTAGCTATTCCATGAAACTTCCGCTTTCGTTTTCGAAACATTGTTTTCGTATTTATATTTAGTTTCTATTTTCGCTTTTTCTTTTAAATAGATAGCCTAAATGAAACTGATAAATGAAATTAATAAATTAAAAAATGACACAGAATAGTCGACTCGAATGCAATTTGTTTCATACTACAGTGGCGGAATTAAGGGGGTGGCTACAGGGGCTTATAACCGTAATAAATATCAGTTTACGCGTCTGATTATGCACACTGTATCACTGTACAAACAAACAAGGATTTCTGGTCCAATAATTAAAAGTACATGTATCATTATTAAAATTGAAGTAATTTTCGAATTTTTCATTTTTGTTCAATTTTCAAAATGCTTGATTGGCCTGTTTTTCCAGGAATGCAATAGCAGTAGGACAGTCAACATTTATGATGGATACCTGTAGCCCTAATTCAACAAAAAAGTTTCTAACCCTTTCTGAGAAAGTTCACACGTCCCAATAATGGACACAAAAAATTTCCCCGAGGTGTCCGTTGTTCAGAAGTTTGACTGCACGTACTTCAAAAGTCTTTCAGGTGAAGTAACTTTATGATCATCCTATATTTTTTGGAAACAACGCGATGAATTTATTTCTATGTAAAACAAAAGCATATAAAAGTTTCTAAGGAAAATAATGGAAGTCTGCTGAATAAAGAGCTCAACAAAAAGTAGTTAATACAGATAAAACTCCTTACTTAGTGAAAAATTCTGTAACAAACTGAAATCTTTCACTTAAAAAAGAAATATAAATGTTCACTTCTATCTCTGTATAAACGTAATTTAAATTGCTACATTAATTCAATCAAATAAATACCGAGAATTGTTCAATAAAACACAAAAATATTGGTTAAATCGACTTCAAAATAAGGTCCATTGGATGCGATAAACTATGCCAACGAAAAATATAGTCGTCGAAGACCTTACAGGCACTTTCCCGGTATGGTCTTCAGTACCTTCTGCGAATCCTGCTTTATAAGCTTATTAAACGAAGTGCTCATTTGAGTTTGGGGAGCAGGAAAAAGTCATACCGGAACCATATCTGGAAAATACAGTGCTTGGTCGATGACATACGTTGAGTGTTTGGTCAAAAATTCGCGTACATAGATCGACATGTGAGACGACGCATTATCATGGCGCATGATCTAAGAATTGTTCTTCTAGAAATCTGGCCTTTTCCAATGCTTCAGCACAAAAAATTTCGTTGGCAATACAAAATTTTATTCGATATTTTTATTGATTTCAAAAATTCGCAGAGCATACTTGACGTTAATAGAACCAACAGCTGTAAATAACGTGGTTAATAGATCGCGCCAAAACCCTACGTGAGAACTTGGTACAAAGATACTATCTTACAGAAAAAAAAAAATTTTTCATACCTTTTATACTTTTTAAATAAATGAAAAAAATTATTGACTGAATGTATATTAAAAAAGAGCTTAAGTTAGTAAGGAGATTCATTATTTAATTAAAAGCATTCAAAGATAAAATTTACCTCTCATGAAATTACTTAAAAATCACATTACAAATTCCAAAACTTGCTCCTGTCGACGGTTAATTTAAGCAGTTTCTAGTGTTTCCTGAAAAATATGTCAAGCATGTTAAGGCGTTTGTTGCATTTAAATTTATTTGTTTCAACCTTTCAGTTAATGTATGCTAATCTTTTATAAAATTGGACTCCAGAAAGGGCATCGCTGTCTTTACGACTACCATTAACAGAAGTTGAAAAGTATATCACTCGAACAACAGAGGGAATAAAAACAGGCGATTGAAAAAGAGGGAGGGGAAATCGAATAAAGATTAGCGGGAAGGACAAGAAGGAGGCAAGATGTGCGTGGTGTGAAAGATGAGTCAATGAATATCAATCGAAAAATCCATGACGGCATTCTTCAACATTCTCCAAATACGTCGATACCAACTCCTCTATTTCCAATTGAGAAAAAAAAAAGAAAGAACCAAGAGACAGAAAGAGATAAAGGGGGCACAACGCCCAGTCGAGCTCCCCCACCTCCATCCATCCATCTATCTATCTATCTATCCATCCGTCCATCCATCTAGTCATTCATTCATTCATTCATCTCGCTTCGAATCCACCCACCCAACGGCGAGATCCCCGTCGCATCCGACGTCGACCGGATGGGCGGCCACTCGGCCTTCTGAACTAGAACGTTACGACGACGGCCGACAAAACAACGGCCGAGCCCCCAAACCCACCTCCTCCTCCCTTGGGTCGTGGCTCTGAACGCGCGCATTACCACACAATGGCTTTCAGCCAAAACGTAGCAGACACAAAGCCAGCGTTTAATGGAGGAGGGGGGAATATAATCAGATGGACTAAAGGGAGATGCCCAGTATTATTCAATTACGACGACTATCGCTCAGGGTGTAGAAGGAAACAATGTAGAGATCTTAGAGATAGTAGGGATAATGTGTGCTTAACATATAAAATCGTATTCGCACTGAAGATCATTTTTTTTAAATAAAAAAAAACAAACAAACAAAAAAACAAACTCCTGCGTGTTCATTGCAGTAAAACGAACTAGGGTTTCTAGAAGAACAATGATAATAGGAGATACTAACATCTTCTCTTGTATTATTTTTAAGAAGGCGTGATTCGATTAAGTTCTTGAGAGATGAGGATTTTATTAAGTTTCTAGATGAGTTACATTACGTTTATTGTTGACTCTTGTTTAAGTCATCCCATTTCAATCAGGATAAACATACTTTTTAAATAAAGCACACATTTCAAAAGGCTATATGAAAGTAAGAATGATTTCAAATTTGACATGAAAGCACTTGAATCAATAAAATTTGCTTGGCTAAGAAAAAAAATAATTCACGGTAACCAAATGGCGCTTTATACTGTCAAGAGCAACGCAATAAATCAAGGACATGTTAAGCATGAAATGTTCATTATGGTGCCTACGAGATGCAATCATAAACGAGCGTGGATATGACGCTGAAGGTGCTTTCAATACGCGATCTTCTGTTAACAGTCATTACGGCTTTTCTACATACAGTAGGGAAAACATTCAGATACTGCTTGTTTTTATTATCGTCAAGTATGCATGCTAAACTGCGCCAATAGCTGCAACTTTTGAAGTATTTTTCCCTTCGCCGAAATAAATTCCATTGGGTCAGAAATATCCATGAATTCATTCTAACCAATGGATCCCTCCACATGAGAAGACAATTTCCCAAGAGCATGAAGGAGAACACTAAGGCTTTCTATAGCAAAAAAGGTTTTGTTTCTATTTTCATTAAATACGAGGCTTAGGATTCAAGTTGAATTATACGTAAAACTATGTAAGTCTTCAAGGGCCCTCTAAGCTTGAAACGTTAAAAACTGATTTTCTATCTTTCTTCTGATCCACTTTAAAATTGTAATTTAGAAGTCAGCAATCTTTATCATTCCAAATTTTTGGTTCTATACAATAAAATCCCGTACAACTGAAAAATTCAGAAACTTTAAATTAAATTAAGGATAAAAATTAATTCGCCTACCTTTGGTCCATGCAAGCATATTTCATTTTTCTATTTAAATAGTTCTAGAAAACGTTTCTACGATTTGGGAATTTGATTATAAAAACCGTTTCTGCCATTTCAAAAGAAACTGCATTTTTTACTCATTTCATTTGTACAATTTACCCTTTCGTGCTGCACACAAAGAATATAATCTCCTCTTACGAAAAGGCTAAGAATGTCACCTCAAAAATTTCTTTTAAGTTCTGATACCTGTGAGCTTTTCAAGATATCACTGTTTACCTTCCCATGGCATCCGAAGCATGCTTTATGGGAAAGAGTTTAACAACTGTATTTCACCGGCGTAATTTGCAGGGTGTATGGTCGTGCTTAGTATCATGCTGGAAAACGTCGACTTTATCTTGTTCATGAAGGTCTGATCAAAGGGGTTTAATACGGGCTGGAGGGCAGTTGATCAAAGGAACTGTCCAATTTTCCCTGAATTTTCTTTGTGAAGTTGTGTCAAAGGTACACATTGCATGTGCTCGCACTCCGGCTTCAAGCAATCGCTTCTCAATGATTCACGAAGATACTCTTCTGCCCTTAACGGCTGCCGGATTTCACTTGGAATCCCTTTGGTGAGTTAGTCCATATGATACTAAGTGCAGTCTTCCAGCATGACAACGCACTAATATACAGCAATTTACACAAGAAATATTTTGAAGTGCATTCGGATCTTAGCCCTCAAAAAATCTAAAAGCAGATTCGGACTCAGCACACTAAAAAGCACAAGAATAAGGCAAATTCATTCATTCGATGTTTTCTTCATCGTTGTCCTGTGTTACTAGGTAACCACAAAAGTTCTTGCCGTTTTTATGTTGCCATAAAAGAAAGTGATAGAAAATATGCAAATGAGTGCATTGTGGTCCAAAATCTGTCACGGGGGAGCAGGAAGGTTAGCCTGCATAAATACAGGGCTGTTGGGCATTCACATCAATGGAGGTATCGAAGGAGCTGGTTAGGTATTGTTTGCTTTATGACTTCAAGGTGGTCTTGTCAGCAGCAGCATCAAGTCGCCGAATGTGTCTTGCGTTTGGGGATGATGCTGTGAATGAACGCATTGCAAGGCATTGGTTACAGAAATTCAAGTCGGAAAATTTTGCCATTTCTGATGAACCTCGTAGTCTAGAGTGTCTGGTAGACTAGACGCCAAATGGTTCACTACGAGCTGCTATCAACTGGCCAAACCAACACTGTAGATCTGTACTTCCAACAGTTGGAACGAGTGCAACAGGCATTGCAGCAGAAGAAGTCAGCATTGGTGAATCGCAAAGCGGTACTCTTCCTTCATGACAATGCCTGGCCACACATGGCGCGGGTGTCCAGGGAAACTTTGTGTCATCCACCTTACTCACCAGATCTTGCTCCAACGGATTATCACCTTTTCCATTCTCTGGACAACCATCTTCGTGGAAAATCCTACACCAATGATACAGACCTGCGAAAGGCACTCACGGACTTCTTTGAGTCCAAGAGCGGCAAATTTTACAGCCAGGGGATTGATCAACTGGAGACACGTTGGCAGAAGGTGCTAGATGTCAAAAGGGATTACTTTGGGGACTAGCGATATGCTACTCTTTGTGTACATCATTTTGTTTTCCGGAGTTAAAAACGGCAAGAACTTTTGTGGTTACCTAGTATTTACGCAACTGCGATAACCGAATATTATTCTTCTTTGCGAGAAAACATTTTAATATACATTCCTCTCTGAATATAAACAGTGTATTTTCGTCTCAAATTTTCTTACAAATATTCAATTAATCTTGTAATTAATCTTTCATTCCATTTATTTTCTCTTTTCTTAAAAGACGTTGAGTACCTTAGTACAAATGGAATACGACGGTGTAATAAGAAATATTTTTCCATTTTTTTCTTGCAACGAAAAATGATAATTTAGTGGTAGAATAGGGTCTAAGAAAAATAATCTTTCTGCTGAAAGACTGACAGACTTTGAAATGACAGTCAAATTAATATGATATGGCAGAACAATATTTCTTTTCGACAGCCATATAACGAAAAGCTGTAATTAAATCCCCATTTCTTCTTTCACTATGAGGCAGTAGATCGCTGACAGCCATTAATTCTAATTCAGCTTTATCAAAATGACGAGATTTTTTTTTTTTTTTTTATTACGACCAATATGTTTCGTGGAAGCCTTTACTGTAGCATTAAATATCAAACCGTCGTTTTATACAAATAGTCGAATTTCTAACAAACAGATTTCTTAGTTAAAGAGGATTCCGATATTGCGATCGTTTATCATAAGATAACAGATCAATTTACAATTGAATTCCAGTGAATTAAATGCTTTCATCTCAACCAGAACTCTCCCATAACTTTATACACATACAGAATTTCTGGAATTTTAATAACAAACCAAAGCTAATCAAACAGCATGGAAAATATTTCTAGACATTTCTTTAATACTATATTCACACTGTTAAACAAAAAAATCCAAATGATGGAATCTTCCTTTATTCGTGATAACCTTTAAAACTGCTAAATTAGGATTGAACCAATCCTTTTTTTAATTTATCCCTCTCTCCTGAAGAGGAGTTCTGTCGGACAGGTGAAACTCCACATATTTCAATATACCTTTATTTATCCATAAAATTAATAACTTCATATTCAAAATTTATAATAAACATCATAAAACACACGTTCATTCTCTTATTAGCCTTCATTTCAAAGATAAGATTCCGAGCTCAACTGTTTGCAATTGAAATGTTTGCTGCCATCTAACGGTAAGATTTGACGAAACAAATACCACAAGGTGACAAGAAAGATGTACATGGTAAACATAAATTTTACAGGGTTCTGCATATAAACATTGTAGAATATAATATTTCAATAGCTAATAAAAATGTCTAAATTAATTTGCAAAATTACAATGAATAAATCGGCCCCTATCGCTGCATGCGTATACCAGATTACTTTACTGTTCTCGTTTCCAATTGAAACGACGTGTGATCAAAATGACAGCAACTATGAAACAGCTTTTAACTATGTCTGTTAAAAATTTTCATTAAGTTTGTTTTATATCCGGATTTATGAAATAACAAAAGAGCAGGGGAGATACACAGAAAGCAATCGTTTCAAATGACAGTTTCCCTCTTCCCCTTTTTTTTTTTGTTTGGTCGTAAAACCCATGATGTGCGAAGTTTAAACACACATTTCTGATAAATGTAAACATATAAAAATTTAAGAACATATTAAACTTAACTGAAATAAGTAAAAGGAAAGAGGAGAGTCAACCGATAAAGAAAAAGATTCAAATAAAGACAACCATAAAAGACCACATAAAATGTTTAAAATCTTTCTTTTTTTAATATTAAAAATCTAAAACTATGTAAATCGCTACCTTCGAAATTCAAAACAAATTACAAAATATAATAAAAACAAGCAATTCAGAGCGAGGGAACCCTAGCATTCTAAATAGCATTTACAAAATGGCGAGATTAAAATAATAAAATTTTTATCCGTAAAAACGTCCTTCAGATGGAGGAATTAAGACTGCCTGATATCAAGTTATCCAAATACATGTATACTGTATAGTATATATAATCTCTACAAAGATGAGAACATAGAAGGAACGAAAGGCGAGTCACACCGCTCGTCCACAACACAAAATTTAATAAATTCCCGGTATTTATTTAACTGAATGTAGATAGCAATTCCAAATAACAGTAAATTTTGCGGGCTGGAAAGAGTTAATATCGCTGTTGTGATATTCATCCTAGTATGCATCGCATAGTCTTGACGTGTGCTAAATTTTATTCCAAAGCAATATATTGTAATAAATTTTTTTCCCAATAAACTTATTCTAGAGACACATTTTAAATATTTTGAATATCAACCTTGGTTAAGAGTATTTACAAAAAGAATCCAATAAATGTTATGACAAATGCCACTATTACTTAAATAACAATGAAGTCATTACCATCAACAAATAATTAACTTATTTTCCATAATTATTTTAGTCATAATTTCTCTTTAATAAATTCAGTCTGATTTAGGATTTAAATAAACCCGATATCGAGAGTTTTTCATGATCACGCACTCGTATATAGCTGAGTCAGCTTTTGTCCTAATACTTCTTCAATTGGGATAGACTATGAGGTATCGGTGTAAGACTTTGGAAAATATCCTATGCATCCAGCAAGATATTTTCCGTCCTGCTTCTCATATCATCTACGCATAATGAGCATTATGGTGAGGTGTATTGTCCTGCTAGAAATATCCATTCCAAATATGCATTAGGTATTTCATGTCTTCCTCGTGCTTTGAGGTTTTCCCTTCTTTTACGCATTAAGAAGCAATTCACCCTTGCTTTGGTCGCGGATTAAGGTTAGCTAAAATTTGATGTACTGTTACTCGTCTGTTGGACTGAACAATTTTCTCTTCTCAGCTTGATCATGCTGCTGAGACCCGGTTTTTGCCTGGTGGTCAAAATCTGCTCTCGAAAAGTTCACTATCAGAGCCGCCAATGCTGGAGCCACTGCTTCCCGAGTATTCACGATCATTTCAGGTTCAAAGTCTATCAAATAACATATCATAAGCAATGCATTTCATTAAATTCTGCAGTACTCTAGCGATCATTTTTATTCCGCTGCTGTCATCTACGGAAAACAGTGTAACGTTTTAGTTGCTTTGCATAAAATGGTCAGATGGTTATAATATTTTGGTTTTCGGTGTGCATCAAAAGTAGTTTACAAGTAATCCTTATTTAATTTTGGATTAAATTTGGAATACTTGTCAATGGATGACAAAATTACAATGATGATAACGTTCTTACTGAGGAAAAAATAAAAAAAAAGATATTTGTTTTGAGACATTTCTCGAATCGATGCAAATTGAACTTGTTTTCCGGATCTTTTAAATTTTTGCGCAATGAACAATGAATCCCAATTCAAAGTAAAAATATCTCGCATTTCTTAAAATTAACCAAAGTAAATATATTCGTATTTTCTATAAAAGAATTCTACAAATGGACAACATCTTTATATTTTCATTTTTTCCACAGATACGGTATGAAGACTTCCATTCACTGTTGAAAATTCATGAAAAATCCAAGAGAAAGGCAATCTTAAAATATTAAAACGTTTAATACGTAAAAGAAGACGACAACTGTCCCACCTCTTCCTCTTCATCAAGCAGTAATCTGTAATAGGAGTAATAATAATATCAGCAATTACAACGACGACAACAACAACAGGTAAGAAAGAAAAGAGCCCTTTCTCCAAGTGTCGTTAGCCATTGCATCAAGGCGGCGCCACACGCTACGTGAGACGCCTGGCGATGATAGGAACCTTTTAATAAAAAGCTTTTAAAAGGCTTTTAATAAGGCGCCGCAACAAAGGAGACGACGAAAGAGGAGGAAAAAAATTCCAAAGATCATCTTCATAATCCGATAAGAGCGCCCTTTCTGTCTCTCTCTCTCTTCTCCCTTTCCAGATAAAGTCGACAACATGCTGAACAAAAAGAGATTTCTTTTCATGTAAGAATCGCATATAAAATTAACCAAAAAACGCCACTTTCCCTAAAATTTGGAAGCATCAACTCACGGGTATTGAGCTTAAAAAAATAACACGTCATCTATCATGTAAACTATAACGATATTATGCACCATGTGCAAGGTAGGAATCAGGGTGTCCATATTTAGCGCCGCTTCATATTAAGTAGCAAATGACACCTACACTGACACCGAGCACGCTTCAATCCCATGGGCTGTGCCCTGCTACGACCCGTTCCTCATCGGGTAACAAAAGCTAACGAATTGAATGCAGAATGATGCCTACTGTCGACTTCGCTCAAGAAATTTTTAAATAGCCCTTATTATCAAATTATAATAAAGAAACGAACTCTGAGATATTTAATAAAAACTTTAAAAAAAATTAACAGCCAATGTCTCGTGGTCAAATTTATGCATCAACAGGCATCTGTAAAAGAAGATAAAGTGATAAAAAAAAATTTGTTTTTTAAAAATCAAAGATGATTATAAGACGTAATATCTAAATTGTTAGATTTTATATTTTTCCATATGGAGAAAAACAAGTATGTATATGAAAGAAAGTAGATTCAATTTTAAAATTGAATGTTCAATATAAAATACTTTGAATCGTGTCATCGCAAGAGGCTTCCCAAATCGCTTTGGCGAAGGAATTTCCTGGGCCACTGTTAAAAACGTTCTTGATTTTCATTTCATCTTGAAGCTCTCAAATAGGGCAAAAATTTGTGGGTTTTCCATGGTAATATAGGTTCTAAAATCAGCAGAGCATCTTCAATAGACCTTATTTGATATCCAGACACTAACGCATACACCATTTAATCAAACGTTTCCGATGTGGTTGAACTTGTTTTGCTTTATTATGGTCTCTACTCTCCTAGGAATATTTCCCATCAGATTTTACTAGATACCTTCAGCAATTTAGATACCTTCCATTCTTTCCCAAGAGCATTGATGATGAGTTCTGTCATAGACGGTGACGATGTAGTCGTCGCTCCAATTCAACCCACAAGTGTTCAATGAAATTTACATCGGAGCTCTTCACATCATTCCTGCATCTTGCTTTGGGACAAGAAGCACTGTCATTTTGTATGGGAATGGACCATTCCAATCTGTTGCCACAATGTTGGCAGAGCAGAATTGTCCAAAATATCAAGGTAAGTTGCAGCATGTCATAGTTTCTGCTATTGGAGTAAGTTCGAACAATCCAACGCATGGCAATAAGCTCCAATACCATGACACCGCCACCAATTCAAATTCGACATCTGATTGCCACTGATGTGTGCCGAGATTCGTTGGTCCATAAGACCATGATCCAGTTTCGGCGAGTTGTACACCTTTCTTGGCATCGATTCTGATGATGTGAGGTTTATGAGCAACACCCCCAAAGAAACCTAGGATCCTCAAGAACAAGAAAATGGTGATTGTACTGCTTATATTTTAAGAAGCTTTCCAGAACACTCTAGCAATTGTTTCATATGATGATTTCACATAGCATCCTATCACACATGTAAGCACGCTACAATCTGTTTGTCATTTTCTATCATTTGAGATTTCCACTTGAAAATGACGTCACTTACAGTTGAACGGGATATTTGCAGAATGACAGAAATATCACGTACGGACTTGTTGCATGGTGTCATCTTACGATGGCACCACGTTGGAACTTAATAAATTCTGTGGAGCGTTTACTATTGCACCAATGTGAATCAAAAATGAGTCCAATAAATCATGCTTTTATTTATATTATCTTTTACTAGATAGCCACAAAGGTTCTTGCCGTTTTTAATTCCGGAAAACAAAATAATGTACACAAAAATATCCCTAAAGTAATCCCCATTGGCATCTAGGACCTTCTGCCAACGTGTCTCCATTTGATCAATCCCCTGGCTGTAAAACTTGCCGGTCTTGGACTCAAAGAAGTCCGTGAGTGCCTTTCGCAGATCTGTATCATTGGTGATGGAAAAGGTGATAATACGTTGGAGCAAGATCTGGTGAGTAAGGTGGATTGACACAAATTTTCCCAGCCAAGCCGCTCTATGGTTTCCCTGGCCACCTGCGCCACACGTAGCCAAGCATTGTCATGGAGGAAGAGTACCCCTTTGCGATTCACCAATGCTGGCTCCTTCTGCTGCAATGCCTGTTGCACACGTTCCAACTGCTGGGAGTACAGGTCCCCAGTGATGGTTTGGCCAGTTGATAGCAGCTCGTAGTGAATCATTTGACGTCTAGTCCACCAGTAACACTAGACTACGGGGTTCATCAGAAATGGCAAATTCTCCCGACCTGAATTTCTGGACTAATGCATCATCCCCAAACGAAACGCACATTCAGCGACTTGATGCTGCTGCTGAGAAGCCCACCTTGAAGTTCATAAAGCAAACAACACCTAACCATCTCCTTCGATACCTACATTTGTCTTCACTTCTGCAGGCTAACTTTCCTGCTCCTCCCGTGATAGATTTTGGACCACACTATACACTCGTTTGCATATCTTCTATCACTTCCTTTTATGGCAACATAAAACCGGCAAGAACTTTTATGGTTACCTGGTACATCAATGACATGTAACATTTGGAGAAATGGCCTGACACTTTGAATATGAGGAGTTCCATTCATTATTTTTACTGATATAACGTTTTTTGAATTTCACTTAGAACTTTCTAAACCTAGTTTCGATATAAAGTAAATAGTTATTTTGTAAATATACTTTTACGAGTTGTATTAACGTTTTTTAAAATTCATTATGTTCTAACAAATATTTGATGAAGCCTTGACACCGAAAACGGCCGGTAAAGCTTACATGCATTGCTGAAGTTTTAATTTAAGTATTGTCTCAACAGTTCGTTTCTTTACTTTCATTTTTAGTAATTATGAGTCGGAAATAATTATTAAACGTAACAAATTTTACTATACAAAACCATTAACGTCAGCGACGTCCAATTATGCTGAGCGAACAACACAGTAATAACTTAGATCAGTAACAGACCTACAAGTTGCCATTTTTCGAGTTGAACGTTGTTATTCCTTTGAAATGATCATATTCAGCTCTAACCGACCCTTAACGAATATTTTAAATGATTATTTGCAATATTAGGTTTACAACTCTCACACAGTTTTAAAGCCCATTAATAGACACGGAATGGTTTGTAGTAATGTACAGGGAACGATATAACCACTGAGAATGAAAAAAAAAAATGTGTTAGATGGGTTTCGAGGATGTTGACAGAAGCTCATAAAGTAACTCAAAGCACCTTGTGCAGAGAACACTTGAGACAGTAAGTGTTCCCTTAGAGATTACTTTTTGCAAAAATTGTGAGGGGGACATGAAATATAACTGCATAATGGATGAATCAAATTAACTTGCTCAAGAAAAAGCAATTCAAACAGTCATCGACAGAAGATACGGCGACAGTCTTTTTCGATTCAGAATGACTCCTGCTTGTGGACTTCATGCAACAAGGAACTACCATTAAATCTAGCGCACATGTGACAACCCAAAAGAAATTTCAAGTTCGATTGAGTCGTATGTTACCTCATCGGCAAGGAGGATGATTTGCTGTTGCACGCCAACTCTCGACCACTTATCTAACAATTCGAGGTGCAATCCAAAATTTCCCGGACTGGAGTTGTATAAATTGCTTTGCGATTTTTCATTCTTTGACGTTGAAAAATGAAAATCGCAATGCAACGTCAACAACTTCTAATAAAATGACGTCTGCACAGACAAGAACTGCTTCATTCCACGACGAAATTTCGTACCCTAGCTCACAAAACAAATGACTACTGCCATCCACCGAGCGTGCATTGAAACTATTTCATGTTTCGGTTATACAGCTCCAATCCAGGAAATTTTGGAACGCACCTTGTAATAAAGGACACGATCACAAAACATTGCAATATCCGCCTTAAAGACCCGAGATGGAACTGGCTGAATACCATATCTTTAAACTGAAGGAACATCTTCATGTTACGGCTACAGAATGGTGATTCAGACGCGCCAGTCCAGGCTTTTGCCGCTCGAGCATACAGGTTCTAGTTTCAAAGTAGCGTAAAGCAGTTGAAAGGGCTGCAGATCATGTGGAGAAGTGGAATTTCATTTCCAAAGAATATCTAACATACGGCAGAAATAGAGCTATAGAATTTTTTTTTATTTAAAAAATGATCGTTTTTCCAGTGACCCATGAGAGATCAGAAAATAATAAGAAAAAAGAAGAGATGTGAGGATTAAAACACGGACTGCCATAACCGATCATGGGATTTTTATTTTAATCTCCTGTCAATTTATCATAAAAACTGGAATTATGCATAGCTAAGTTTCTGATTTTTATAAAAAGTTTAGCGGATAAATTTTCGTATTCGGTGCCTTACCATGACTGATAAAGAAACGCTAAAAATTACTGGAAGAAAGTAATACACAGATATATTTAGTATAATGTCCTTTATTATTCTTTGTAAAAGGAGACACTTACATTAAGACAATGTTAAATAAAAATTAAGAAAGAAAAAAACGAGTCGAATGGACTAAGTTTTCACTTTTAAATCTTTTAATAAGCTCAATTTAAAATGAGCAAAAGAAACCTGAAAATTCCGTTCTATTTTAGGAACAAGAAACAACGAGGAAAGATTTGCTTAACCAATTCATTTCCTCTTTTAAAAAAAACCCGGACGAAACGAATTAACCGCATTTCTTCCCATCTTCACCAGTTGGCCTGGGTCATTCTCGTCTCCTTAGAGCGTTATTAATTAGAAGGAAACTTGCCCTTTCAACTTGATGAAAACCTCATTTTCACTACTTCTTTTACGTATGAACTAATTGCACGATACAGGCCGAAATCCGAACAAAATAAACATAACCTCTTTTTTTTTTTCAGCCACGCAAAAATCCTCACTTTAATAATATAAAATTGTCTAGTCATATATATAAAAAATATTTTACGGGCCCTTTCATTACCTCCTCAAGGTCTGCATAAACGACCCTAGGGAGAAGAGACGGAGATGAAATTATGCACTCCTGTGTAAACGTGGGAGTGATGGGTGTCTCAGTCCAAACAACCCCGGTCGGATGTTGTAGCTCATGGCAAACAACAAACCCCGCTCGCTCGCTGCTCGGAGAGACAGAGAGCGTAGAGAGAGAGAGAGCACCCGTCGCCTTATTTACTTAGCGATGGAACAAAATCCACGAATTGCACTTACTCCCGTCCTCTCCTTTCCCTCCCACCTCCTTCTGAATGCGGCTTCCAATCGTCCGTTTGCTTAACCCGTACGATACGGAAAGTCAGTCATGAACAGGTTATTCACCATCGGCGCACCCGAGACCCTCGGCGACCATTGCCCTCCCTCCCGCCCCCTCCTTTTTCTCCATCGACACTTAACGACTGGGGCTGGAGATGCTCAACCCCTTAATGCCAACAACAATTCTCTCTCTCTCTCTCTCTCTCTCTCTGTCTCTCTCTCACTCCACAACCTTGTCTCTCAACCTTCGTTTGCGGTTTTTTAGCGTGTCGATGGAATGTCGTGCAATACGGGGGCGGGTGTCAGAAAAAAAGCATTTCAATCGAGACAGATTTAAAACATGTCGAAAGGGAATGAAAAGTAATTGCACGCTTTTAAATTGGGTATCTTGGGCGTGCGATATTCTAAAAATTAAAAAAAAAAAAAAAAGTATTTTGAACACTGGCTATGATTGTTGTGTCAATTACAAAAAAAAAAAAAAAAGAATCAGGTCGAAAAAATTAAAAATTTCTAAGAAATCCTGAGATTAATTATCTCTTTCTTTGAGTTAAGAACAATCATAAAAGAATGAAAATTAATTAATTCGAAATTGCTTCAAAGGGTCCTAGAGCCTTTTTGCAGTGTTTCCTGCTAAATATCAAAATACAGGGCTACTTGTACAGGGTGGTTATAATTAAACAGGTGGTCTTTACAGCTTCGCGCTCAAAATTTTATTGGTCAAAATTCAACCAAATTTGACGCGTATACATTTCTTTCGATTTCTTAAATAAAAATCTTTAGTCAAAAATTTCCGCTAGGATGACATTCGGCGCTAATGTCGCTTTAATTTGGATAGGTAATAGCACAACTGTCACAAATCGATAGATAAAGGGTCACGAATCTTGTTTCATCAATTTGGATTAGCGACAATCATAATGCATTATTATCCCAGTGTAACATTTCTTACATCACATGCTAAACGTTATGGGATCTGTTTTTTTGTCACACGAACTCGCAAAAAAATCTTTTGGCTTTGTTTCTGTTTAATGTCCGCATTTATTTTATGATTATCCAATATGCAAATTAAAGTAACATTAGCACCAAATGTCATCATCTCAGCGGAAATTACTGAATTAAATTTTATTTTATTTTAAAGACAACTCTACGGTCAATACAACCTCACTTAAATCGAAAGATCAGCGCATTAATAAGATTGTGGCAGGTTTAAAAAACTTTTAATTCGAACCTTAAATGTGTGAAAAACCGAAAATTCCGAACGCAATTTCCAATAGAGCAAATTTTAACACAGTACGCTAGATTAATTTACATTGAAGCAAGACCATGACTCCATTAACATCACCAAAAGGGACGCCCCGCTATTGGAAATTGCGTTCAAAATTTTTTTCACATATTTAGGGTTCGAATTAATTTTTTTTAAATATGCTACGATGTTCTTAATGCGCTAATCTTTCGATTTAAATAAAGTTGTATTGACAGTAGAATTGTCCTTAAAGAAATCGAAACCCCGTGGTCAGGAAAGTATGGAATCAAATTTGGCTAAATTTTGACCAATAGTTTTTTGGACACAGAGCTCTAAACACCATCTATTTAATTATAACAATCCCGTATTTTCCAATACACATATTTTGGAACACATACAGTTATAATGGGATACAAGCAAAAAACAAAAAAACAAAAAAAAAAAACGTAAAATCACTAAATTTGCATCGTGATACAGCATTTGGCGGCAGGAATGCAGTGGTTTTACGTAATAGCGACAAAGCAGGAAAATAATTTCTGTGTTAAAATATGCGAGATGTACGTCTGTTATTGCGATGCAGCAGTATTCAGAAGAGAGTACATAAAAACCAACCATGTGAACAAAGCAGTTTGCAGTGGTATCGATAGTTTAAGGACACTGATTGCCTGTGTAAACGGAAAAGCACCCGTCAACCAAGTGGGTCAGCAGAAACAGTGGAGAGAGTGGACGTGTCGTTGACTAGAAGGGTAGACATAGAACATGTGCAAAGTTAGAGAAAAACTTGGCGAGTTTTCGGTTCTTTTAATGTATCGGTTATACAGGGTCGATCGAGTCACATTATTATGACCCTTATGACCCCCTCCACGTTTGTCTTCGGAGTTGCCCAGCCGAAGAACTAAGTCACGTGTTGGAAATTAGTTAGGTGACTATACGTATAAAGGTAGGTTTCCACTATGTTAAAAATATATCATCATTGCTGCAACAAGTAAGAAACGGGATTTATCAGATCTGGAAAAAGGGATGATGATCGGTTTTTGGGCCAAGGGTGGCAGTATTTCGGAAACCGCGCAATTTGTGAACTGTTCTCGTGCTGCTGTAGTTAAAGTGTACCATGACTGTAAAAATGGGAGCAGTGGGAGAATAAACGGTATGGGAACTGTGGAACACCACGTGCCATTGATGAGAGAGGTGAACGTCGGCTGCGAAGGTGTGTGAAGGCCGACCGAAGGGCTACAGTGGACCAACTTATCGCTCAAATCAAAGAGGGTGCTACCAAACATGCCTCTAAAACCACAGCACAGAGGACCCTGCTACGTAGGGGCCTCCGCAGAAGACGGATGGTCACCACACACATGCTGACGAAGGTTCATCGGCAAAAAAACGGCTTCAATTTGCCCTACAGTACAGAAACAGGAGCACTTCAGACTGGAAAAAGTTACCTTCTCCGATGAGTCACGATTTCTGCTCCACAGAAGTGACGGCCGTTGGCGGGTGAGGCGAGAAATCCAAGGTAATATTTAAATATTTTCTAACTGGTATAATGAATTTATTTCACAAAAACTGAAATAACATGAGAGGTTACCATATACTCGTGTATAAGTCAAGATTTTTTTTTCCAAAACATGACACTTAAAAATCGCATCCTGCAACTACTGTTGGACGAATCCAGGCAGGTGGCAGAAGCGTCATAGTGTGGGGAGTGTTCTCATAGCATTGTCTGGGCCCACTGATACCTGTGGAAGGCACTCTCAACCGATTCGGTTATTTTTCCATAATTTCAGATCAAGTACACCCATACAATGCGACTGTCTTCCCAGAGGGGGATGGCACGTTCCAGCAAGACAATGCGACGTGTCATACGGCTGCAATTGTTCGGGGGTGTTTGAGGAACACGACCAAGAGTTCCAAATACTACCCTGGCCCCATAATTCCCCAGACCTCAACCCGACCGAGAACCTTTGGGATCACCTCGATCGTCATGTGCGTGCTATGGAACAACCACCGCGTACCCTTCAGCAGCTATCGGATGTTTTACAGTCTGCATGGCAACAGCTACCAGTAGAAACCTACCAGAATCTTATTGACTCACTCCCACGCCGTCTAGCTAAAGGCGGTTATTCGGAATATTAGTTGGTGGTCATAATTTGACTCGAATCAAATGAATCATTTACACTAGCGCCGTTTAAATAGACTAGGGAGAGCAACTATGCTTTGGGTATGTATGTAATATAATTGCTGTATGAAGATCTCAGAAGTCGTAATAAAATCATCGATAATCCTTGCCTGCCTTGATATTTTTTTCCATGGTATATTTGAGGACAGTGCGGTTTAATTTCTAAAATACGCGAACTATTGAAGAATTACATAAATCTGAGATAAATTAATAACTTACTCAATAAAAAATCCGAAACAACAGGCGGTACATTTTTTTTGGATAGCACATTTTTGAACAAAAACTTAATAGACGGACATTTAAGTGTTACAAAAAGACATTCTTCCTCGAGCTTCAGCAAAATGCTCAATATTTGATCTGTTCCGGCATTCATGCAAAATAAATAAGTAAATACACGCAAGATATTTAAAAGCATCAATATATTTGAAAGGTATCTGAAAAAAACCCTAATACGATGAAATATCGTATCAACACTTAAAATTAGTAATCCCTGTAACGATAAATGCTATTTGCTATAGCGTGTCCATTTAAAACCCAAATTTCCTAGGATTTATTACAGCATCCATAATATACATTATGCAGTTTAGAAGCTCATCAGTTCCTTGAATGCAAATTTATTCATCTGTTCAGTCAGATTCTGAAGAGTTTACACACAAGAAATAATAAGTACAGGAGCTAATTCTCCAAACATCAGGTAATGATATTTTGAAAAAATGGAAGGAAGAATTTTGTGACCTAGATTCGAACCAGGAACCACGAGTATCAAGCTCGACGCCTTTACCAGTTTACACACACAAAAACAAAAATTAGTGACGTTTTAAAGTTAACAGACATTACATCTTTCGAAGCCTGCATTTTCTTTGATTTTATTCATATAAACGTTCATGAGCCTTTTAAACTACAAACTCAATCAAACGATAATAATAATAATTACAAACTGGAGATTGTCTCCAAACACAGGTAATAATTTTTCGATTGAAAAATGGAAGGAAAAATTCTGCGACCTGGATTCGAACCAGAACCTCGACTATCATGGCCGACGCCTCTACCAATTGGGCTGTCACAAGGTGTCTTAAAGACAACCAAGTTGTCACGAAAAATTATTACCTGTGTTTGGAGACAATCTCCAGTTTATAATTATTGTTATTATCTGTGAGTTCATCAAACTTTCTGATGGTTTGGATAGGAGAAATTTTCGAATTGAGAGCCAGGAGCCCGCCTCCCATTGGGCTTTCAACCGTGACAACTTGTCTTTAAGACACCTTGTGACAGCTTAGCTGTCCGGGTGTCTGCGATAGCCCAATTGGTAGGGGCGTCGGCCATGATAGTCGAGGTTCCTGGTTCGAATCCAGGTCGCAGAATTTTTCCATCCATTTTTCAATCGAAAAATTATTTCAATCAAACAAATTAAGCTTTCAGCTTTTTAAATAATTTTCCCCTGATTAAAATTTCAGACAGTGCTGGAGTTAATCAAGATGCCTATGGAAAGTGTTACTGCTAAACCTTGGTAAACGATGAAGTCAAACAGCCAAATATCAGAATCGCTCTTTATCTTGGCCACTATCACTATCTTAGGCTTATCTCCGTTCAATGTAAAACCAGAATTCTCACTTTCGTATATCCTCCTCTGCAGAAATTGTAAAATTTGATTTTATTCTTAAGATCATAAGCAAGAAAGAGAATATTGCCGTCTAAATAACTTCAAATTTAAACTCTTATGTCCAAGGTTAAGCCGGCCCCACTCCGATGACACAGACACTTAGGAGAAATTAAGAAGAAATTAAACCCCCGAAGAGGTTATAGGAAAAGTAGCGGAAGCCCCGACTTTATCTATATTTTACGCCCCTTTTATCCACATAATTTAATCCCATTTTTTAAAGCAAAAAATGGAAAAGAGCTCTGTTTTCTTTCGTTTCTCATCATTTCCGATCGAATGACATCTTACATACTATGTGTTGTCACTTGAAATCGAATACCACGTGACTGCTATCCCATAACTCAGAACCTACTGGGACAATTTGGGCCAAACTTCATAACAATGTAGATCTTGCTTTAAGGAATCTGCATACCAAATTTCATTCCTTTATGGGATCTTTGAGGACAGTGCGGTTTCGACCGGTTTCGCCTTTTATTCCTGGCTTTGCCAAGGATATATCTAAGGATTTGACAAAGCCAAGAATAAAAGGCGAAAGCGATTGGAATTCTATATTTCTTTCCCGCTATATACTTCAAGGCCTCCATCAAGTTCATCAAGAAGGACAGTACAGAGAACTGTTCATTACATAACTTCACTCCTTTACATAAGTATATACCGTATAGACAGATGGACCCCTCTAACTACTACCCCAGTAGGCCAATCAAAACGAAACTACATAGCGCTACATCTCTTTAGTAAGCTACATTCCGAATTTTAAATTTCTACATCTAAAAATATAGAACGGCTCCAAATGATGATTTCAGAAAGAGATCACCTCAAAATCAAGTTTTTGGTAGTTTTTCACGCAAAAAACACACCAAAGTCTGTTGTCCTCTACTTGACGCTTGATATATGAAGGGGACAGACGGATATGGTAAAACCACTTTATAATTTTATACTATAATACATATGGCGAAGCACTTCGAGGATTACTACGATCGGATAAAATGGCCTCTAATAGATATGTATGAACAGCACTAGGGCTACTAGAATGGTGTCCAGTAGTGAATATAATCTCCCGACGTTGAAAACACTTGGTCGTACTAAGTGAGTTAGCTTGTGTTTTTTTTTTCTTCTTCTAATCATACAGCTTCGATTACAAAAAGATGGTAAAAATTCTACAGAGTACATATATATATATATATATTTTAAATTCGCATAAAGTGTTATTTTTATCCAGTCACCGCTCTTATAGTGCAAGTCATTTGGAATGAGTGGTCTTTAGAAATTCGCAGAACGTTATTTGAGTATAATTCAAGCTAAAGCTCTACTTTGTGTATTCACTTTAGAATTCAGATAATTAATTATTGACGATTATTCCTGTGATTCTTTAATTAATTATTACTTAAATATATAAAATTAGATGATGACGATACCTTTGATATTTTTTTCTGATGACTGATGGCGCTTGTGCTTTTTATCAATTTATTTACTTTCATTATACGTCGTTTCAGTTCGGTTTAGAGTATTTTATTATTCCATTAAAGGCTACAATAATAAATTTCAAGAATTTTACCAATATCATCCAAGATAATCAAAGTTTCATTAAAGAAGGCGACCGATTATAATTTAAACAAAGCATATACAACTCATTTTCATATCAGCCACGGACATTTTTTAAACAAGTATCAGATCACGACATAAAACCTACACTTAACAGAATGAAAAAGGAACACCTTCCCATAAGAGAAAAATCAAAACCCAACAATCCCTTTTTTGTCAACCGTTTGGAGGAGAACTATCAGACGACAGTCGAGTGCTCTCCAAGGGCGAAATTAAAACGGAGCCAGTGAAAGAAGAGAGCCTCCTATTTGTTTTTCTTGTTCTGCATACGAGGTTATCCCTCCCATCCTTTCTTTCTTTCTTTCTTTTATCATTTCTCTTTTTCTCTCTCTCGTCATGCAAATGTCGCGGCTCCTCTTCAGTTTCCCTTAGAAACGCCCACGAACCGACCATAAACACGGCACTCGGTACGCCGAGCAAACAACGGGCCGAGAGGGCGGGCTTTTTACGACAGCTCCGTCTCGTCATTCGAAACAGGCAATGACAAGGGAGCGTGGGACTCGCGCGAACCAAGACAAAACGCGTGCAGGTGCACCGTTAATTACCGGCTGGAATTATACATCGGCTTTAGAAAATTCTACTTTCGAGTTTACCATAGCAAACTTCTCTCTCTTACTGCTTTCTTTTCCTATCTTTGATCCCCACTGCCGAAACAAAAAAGTCTAGTCTGGAATCGAAATCTAAAGACAAAATAAATAGGAAAAAAAAAGGTTTTTCTTTCTTTCTATCCTCGAACATTTTAAGTTGGATCAAATGCGTTTGACTTTTATTTAAAGGAAGCTAGAACTCAAACATTCACACAAGGCCTGAAAGGCTTTACAGACGTGACAGAAAATTAGAAAATAATACTCCACGCACATTTCCTCAGCCGATAATAAAGGCAGCAAAGTTAAATTTTGTATACTGAAAATTTGAATTTGAATTTTTGTATACTGAAATTTCCCGCGTATATGTGCGGAATTTGAACTACATTCAACAGACAGCGCAGCTGAAGTAATATATTAAAATGGCGTTTGTGAACGATTCGCATTACAAACAATGAGCTGTAACTGAATCTTGGTTGCAAAGGGAGAAACTGGTGAATATTCACAAATAGTTAAAGAATATAAAAAAGAAACTGATGTGGAACTCTCGGTAAAGTCTCAATCTTGCCGTTGAGAATGAAGGAATAGCCTGCGAAATCTAGCGTTTCGTATTTCAGATATTCTCTTGAGATTAGAGAAAATTTCCTTACTAAATTCACAAATCCATTCTATGATTTGTATAAAAGTTATGCGGTCAATAGGAACAGGCACAACTTTAAATCATAAGGAAACAAAATTGAATAAAACAAAAACTACGTTAGACAGATACACAACAGTTTTTTGCATTATATTCTCCATCTCAAAATTTCTTAACGGGAGCCGAAGCATTCAAGGTGGCGCTAACATCGGCCATATCGAAATGGACAGGCTTCAGAACTATATAGCACCTCAATTAGAAGAATACCAGTCACGGGCAATTTTCTAACAAAAATCCTGTTGGATTATGCGCCACCCTATTGGATAAAATCTGATGTTTGGATAGGTTGTCCTACACCATGGCCTCCAGATTCTCCGGACATTACTCCCTAGACATTTTTCTGTGTGGATATGTTAAGCTAATGTGCTTTCTATACCGGTTCCCTCCATGTTGAAGGATATTAATGAGTAGTTGAAGTACCCGGCTCTGTCCAGGTTATTCGTAGTTGAAATACCAAAGAGGTGTCATCAAAAAATAAATTGAAAAGCGGTGTCGCCATCTATAGGAGTAAGATATAAATAAAGTTATAGGTAATTATTATATTTCACTGATTGTTCATTTTTACATAAAGTGAAATGTATATTATCTTATTTCAAGTGATGTCATAAATTAAAGCATTTTTTCGTATCATTTAGCCAAATCGCCAAATCCCGGGTATAATCAACAAAAGTAGTAATAGAGTATTAGTTCTATGGCGCCATCTACTAGCGACAATTGTCGTTTTCCTACTTACGGAGGGGAGGGTGTAAGAGGGAAAGGGTTGGAGTATGGATTTTTAATATTTGCAGTAATTTTCACATGGTTTCAAAGAATTGTTGTACAAAATTTCATGTGTCTATGACAAACGGTGTGAATTTGCATAGAGTACAAACGCGAATACATATGTACATAGATATACTAGCTGATTTACCCGGCGTTGCTCGGGCTCCTTTTGGATGAAATTTTGCAATTTCTGAATGTGAACATTCAGTGAAAATGAACTCATGAAAAAAGGTTAGAAAATTTTTGAATATTTCAGGGGTTTTTTTTCAGCAATGACGTATACCGCAAGTATGTTTACGTTTGAATTAATCACACGTTCCTTTTCGTTTGTCATAGCTACTCGCGTTCTCAACTTTAAGAGCTACACAGGCCGTAAACAACATGAATAAGATTTCAACAGACGTTTACAATACTTAGTTATTTTTTTTTTAATTTTAGGCCTAACATAAATTAGCTAGTGTTTTCAAAAGGCCTAGCCTTTTTTGTTGAAAACATCAGCACTTTCATTTATTAGGTTTTTTTTCAATATGTCTAATATTTTTTAGCTGAAAAATATTAGACATCAATATAGGCCTAACATCAATTATATGTTTTTAACAATTGGCCTAACAGCAATTACCTATTGTATGCCTTTCTTTTTTATCTCTTTTTTGCAATAGACCTAACATTTTTTAGCCCTTTTTTAACAATAGGCCTAACAGTTTTTAGCTTTTTTTTTCAATTGGCCTAGACTTTTTGAGCCTTTTTGAGCTGTAGGCCTATTTTTCAATTTAACTTTTTTTAGCCATTTATTTCAATCGCCCTAAGATTAACCACATTTTAGTTTAGTACTAACAACACTGCAATTTAAATAAGAAATGTGTCCCTGACTCGTCTATGAGGGTCACGTACTCCAAGCCTTTTCTCTTTTCAATTCGAAAAGAACGTGTTTTCCGTCTTGGGCTCGTCATTTCCGTAAGTGTGTGATTTTTTTCATGCCTGTTATTGCCAATTAAAAATTTTTAAGGGAGAGGGTTTGGGCTCAAAAGTCCCGTAACTGTTAGTCCGAATTCAATGCCAAGCTTAACAGGTGAGCTCATGTAGGAACTCGTACGCATATCATAAACAGAATTTGAAAGTGTTGAAGCATTCTCGAGTCTTCGTCGGACTTGCAGACGGGCAGTCAAACAGACTCACAAAAGAGCGAATTCAATTTTTGCTTTTCAGCATATCATAATGTAAGCTAAGTTTAGACTAAATCTATTTCCTGCATGCAGCACCATGAATGTAATAATCAGAATGTTTTTTCCCCTCAAATTTCAAGTTCTTTTCCTCAAATGTCAATTAGCTTCAAAAGATGGCGCAGTTTTTATTCCACTCTAAAAATACTAATCTCGTTGCCTGCAGAAGAGGTTTTTCATTGAAACTGAAAATGAAAGTAAAGGCGAATCTGAGTTATTAAGCAGATGGAACCGTCCTAACAATGAAAAGGAATGAAGGAGTAACAGAGAGTGAAAGTGGAAAGAGATTCTTGAGCTCTAACCACATAAAACAGCCCCAACAATAAAAAAGGAATGAAAGATTGATAGATAGTCAAAGTGGAAAGAGATTCTTGAGCTCAAAAACAAAGCTCTTTTTGAAGGAAAAAAAAAACTGCGCAACTTATTTAACTCATTAATTAACTCATTAATTTTTTTTGAGAAATTTCAGGTAGATAGCGCTCTTCCTCTTACTTTGAAGTTCAAGTGTGCACAATTTTATCAAGATCGGAATCAAACTGTAGATTTGTATAAGAGACAAATAAATATACATACATACATACATACATACATACATACATACATACATACATACATACATTTTTATATATATAGAAGATAGATATATCGATATGGAAAAAAAAAACTTTCATAGTATTTTGTTTTTTGTTTTATTAAATTTCTCCATCAGGGAGAAGCTTTCTGATCACTCCTTACAGTAGACATTTCTTTATCGAGAAATGTTTGTATAATCAACAGAATCGCAACATGCTAAGAAAACATGTTAAAAAATCGCTATAGCATAAGAGATACATTCAAAATATTTTATGCTGTTGTGAAATTATGTAAGAAAAATAAAATGAATATATATGAAAATCGCCAGTTCGATATCAGATCACTCATGAAGATATTTTATATGCTAATGTTTTTATTTCAGGTTACAACAATTCCGGCAAAGGGTACAATACAAACGAATGACACCACAATCTATGAGAATAGTATTCTTCAAATAACGAGGAAGAGAGAATATAAGGCGGGGATCGATTTAATTAAACTAATAAAATTTACTTTGCTAAGAGCTTTCGCATTTCCAAGCCATTAACACAGACTCCATTATCTATCAATGGCCTGCATAATTAAATTTAACGTTCAGTGCGTTTCTTGGGCGACAGTTTTAACGACGACAAGATGTATGCATGCGCATGTTTAGCTCTAATTCGACACTCAACTAATTACAGTTTTATTTGTCTCGCGGATCTTTTCACGCGTAACACGTGAGAAGAGGAAAATAAACCGCCCACGCAACAAGCCTTCCCCATTTTTTATTCTTCACGTTGACGTGTCAGAAATTTCTCTCCAAACCCGTTGCCAACAATAAAAACCAACTCGGTTAAAATGCACTAAATCTAGATTAATGATGCCGACCCCAAAGACAAGAACAGGACGGAAAGAGGAGGCAATGGAAGAAGAAAAAGGGTTTAAAGTTTTTACGACCTTCGTTACTTGTTTACCTCTTAAAAAACTGTCAGATTTCTGGCAGACAGGCGGGCTATTAAAAATGAAGGGGAAAGAAAAGGTGCTCTCGGAGACAGGGACCTTCTGATGCTCATCTCTGTACACGTGAAAAAAACAGGTCCGTGGCAAAGGTAAAAAATGGCTTCGGTAAAGGAACATTACCGTTCTTATTAAACTAGCAACCAAATCCCGCTCCCATCGTCCTCCTTTTACTCCTACGCGTAGATGGCCAAAGTACTATACAGGACTCCCAATAAACTTTTAACATTCTGATTTTTTTTTATAATTTTGATAGCTTATTTAAATGTTCTCTGAACTTATTAAATCATCGGATTTCAATTAAAACACGGTCTCATATATGAAGTGTATTCCAATTGTTATAGTTATTGCTATGAAGAATATTCTACTGAAGTGTAATTATTTTCCGTAGGCGTTTCAGTTTTAAAACCCTAACAGATTAGATTTTAACAACCGTTAACGCTTTATATTATTATTTTACAGCAGATTGCATACAACCTCTTCAAGGTTTTAGATACAGGGCTAGCGTATTTAATTATACACAAAAATCTTAATAATAGAGAGAGAAACAACATATTTTCTAACCTCACCTAGTTAACATTGCCATAAAATACGTACGATATCAGAGAAAATGGAAGAGCATTATGGTCTCAGATTTCCACGTTCACCATTCTGTTATTAATCTGCAACAGCAATGTTAGGTAATGTGCATACAATTCGTGTAAGCACTGTCCCGATTTTAAGGACATCTGATACTCGTTTGACAAATTTGATTGCAGTTTGCATGTATGCCGATTACCAAGGGGACTAACATTAAACAACTGTTAAGCGTTTACACTTTTAAACTTTTATGACTTTCACTCTCCTCCATTAAACGTGAGGAATTAACATTCATAAAATTCGAATAGGGAACATCATTTAAACTAGCCCTGTTTTATAACGAACAACAGCTAATGAATTACAAATTAGGTCACAAGTTGAATACGTAATATCAAAGTATGAGTATTCCCAAGCGAAAAGATGTCGACTTACAGGAAATCCATGGGTTAAAGCATCCGTTCAAACATAGTGAATGCCAGAGTAAGGTGTACAAAAATATGCTACATATATCCTGGTATCAAGCGCCATGATAACTTTTTAGAACATTGGAAAAAAAAAATCCTAACAACCATAAATTTATGCCGTGGAAAGATCTATCTCACTTGAATATATTTGAATATATTTTCTGCCGAATATATATACTCAACATGTTTTTTTATAAATGAATAACCAAACTCTGGGATCATATTGCCCTTACTGATGAACGCGAAGATTTTCTCTCACATTTATAGAAAGCAATAAGAAAGCTATTCAAGACCTACTGTAAATCTGAAGCATTTGCTTATCTGATCTATTAATATATCCCAGGCAATAAGAGATAATATCAATAATCCTATAAACCTGGATGAGATAAAATTACATAAAGCATGAATATCCAAGGAGCGAAACCTGCGCCCCCATTCTACCATGGATCTTCCATTCAATTAATCATTCAACAAACGAAATATTATTGCATTTTTAAGTGTACTAATGCGATTGTGTTTTCTGCACTATATGCACCGATCGCATTCATTTTTAAGAATTTAATTTAAGATATGCGTTCAATTTATGGAGTTTTAATCTATTGATAAATACAAGTACATTAGCGAATATTTCAACGACATCGAAACATTATTTCAGGAGTTCCCAACAATTATATGAAATCTGTCAGAAGGTTTTTGAGACAACCCTATCTATCTACTCTGAGTATTAACTAGTGGAAGAATGAAGCTACTTATTGGTTTTACCATGTCTGTCTGTCTGTCCTCTTCATATTTTTTGACGTAGCAGGTTGAAATACGCTATGGGCATATCCTACTTCACTAAAATGTGGTTTTGAATGACCCGCTGGGGGTCGGAGTTACAGAGGTGAGAGTTAGAGGGGAATATCTGGTCTATGTAAAGGAGTCAAATTCGGTATGCAGATCTACATTACTACGAAATCCGAGCCAAATTGTCCCAGTGAGGTCGGGTTGTGGGAGTAGCAGTCACGCAGTCTTTAGAATTTAACGTTTTTAAAAGCCAACATATGACATGTGATATGTTATTCGATCAGAAATGAGTTCTTACGTTTTCTGCATATTATGTTCAAGAAGGTCTATTTTTTGATTAAAAAAAAGCATGCGAGTTAAAAAGTGTGGATAAAAGGGGGTAAAGAAAAGATGGAACACAGCTTTTCCGCTACTTTCCTATATCCTCCTCAGGGAGTTAATTTCATGTTATCTATCAAGAAATATCACGTTCATGTAGGCACAACCGAAAATAAACAACAGAAAATTATCAACAAAAAAATTAAAATTTGGGAGCTGGTGAGTTTTAGCAGAACAACTAAAATTCTGTTTTGCAGTAAGAAATTGTCCTTATTTTGTATGAAATATTGGTAATGTATACATTATTCATACATTTTTTTTTTTTTTTTACTTCAAATGGTTTTATATTACTATAACATACAGAAATGAGTTTTCAATAATACACATTTTAATAAAGATAATGAAGAATAATTCAATGACAAATGAAAGTTTCAGCTTTACGTCATTATCAAGGGTCTTAAATACAAGATTATAAAGACCATCTGTAATTTAACTACTTTCCTCTATTTTCACCTGTATTTTTTTTTCTCGCTGACAAAACAGTGTGATCCTATCTCCAAAGACATACTTGATATCATTAGCTTGATTTTACAAGTTGCTAAAACGAGATAATCTCGTAATACTGGTTATGAACTACATGAAGAGAAAATTGAAATTATTTTATGTATTAGGAAGTGTTTATTAGGAAAAAAAGCCTTTAAAATTTAAACAGCATGTAAATGTACACGTAAGAATCTTTATACAGTAAATAAAAACTGTACTCTACTAGACTCTGAATACTTAGTTGATTTCAAAGATCGTTCACGAGATGGATCTAGCGGGCGAGCGAACAGACAGATCGATTCACACAAATCTCATAGACAAAGAAAGGCCAAAAAGAAAATAAAAATAAATCTGTTTTAAAAACACAAGAAAATTCCTGTTTAAAAAAAAAAATTTAGGACGTCCCTAATTTTATTATTCATTAATTTCAATTATTATTATTATTTTTTATGCCATTTCAAAAGATTCATATCACTCTTAATTCAGTATGCTAACTGGCATTCTTCTCGATTTTCTCCCTAGGGGGTCTTAAAATTTATGACTCCCTAAAAATCTTTGCACAATATGTACAGCACATCCCGATCTAAAATAAATCACAATGTACACGAATGCATTTCTCAAATGCCTTGCATACATATGATGATCAACTCGTACTACAGTTTTTTTTTATTGGTCTTACTCCTTGAGTGTCTTTGTGTGTGTCAAAGGTCGACAACCTAGCCGCTGCAATTTGGATGGACAACACCATCGTCTGGGGGGCCAGAACACCTGAAAATGGACAGCCATATGAAGATCATGGAAAGGATAGATCCACTAATCACTAAAAAAGATAGCTCGTTCATTTATTTAATCTTTTTTTTCTTCTCTAAAAACTATATCCATTTGAATTACCAAGTGAATGACGATAAGACAGATTTTACAAACCTAAAGTTCTAAACATACGATCTTTTATTCAAGTTATTTTTTTTATTATTCTTTTTACTTCCTTATACTATGTATAAGAAAGTATTGTAATTGTGAAAAATTTCGACCTCCAGATTTTCACTGATCTTCACGTTTTAGGGTCCCTAGATTACGAAAAAGTGATTTCTGGAAAATGTCTGTGTGTGTGTGTGTCTATGTGTCAGTCTCTAGGTGTGTGTATCCACGATAGCGTCCAAACGGCTAAAGCTAACGAGACAAAACTTTAAACTTAAGATTATAATCTTCCTCGGGAGGTCTGATTAGTTTTCCAGTGGAATCGGTGAACCGGAAGTATCAGTTTACTCCAGCGCCAAAATATAAATTTTGAAATCTCGTTAAACACTGCGTTTATGAAAATTTTGAAGGGACTAAAAAGTGTTCCAATTTCAATTTTAAACAACTTTTGTTAAGAAAATTTTTCAAAATTCCAACCGGAAGTACCAGTTTTACATTTGTCAAAATCCAGTTTTTGGCTAATTCAGGCGAAATAAGACGGTATAGGAAAATTTGTGAAGCATACAAAATTATTTAGAAATTATTTTAACAACTTTTGTTTACGAATTTTTTCAAAATTCCAACCGGAAGTACCAGTTTTACTCTTATCAAAATCCAGTGTTTTTCTAAAATAGGCGAAAGAAAATGGTATAGGAAAATTTGGAATTTATACCAAAGTGTTTAGAAGCTAAATTTGAAGTAACTTTTATTCGCAAATTTCTATCTGAAGTAGCCATTTTAGACAGTTGTTTAATTTTTTTCTGTATTTGGACCAGGACATTTACGTATAAGAAAGTCGGGTGGAGACCACACCTCATTTTTTTTTTTTAATCTGGATAACATCCACAAAGATTATTTTATCCTAAAAGGAATTCGTTAATTTATCAACGATCAATTTTCAAGCAAATATTTTTAAAAAGTATGCTAATTACTCCGTTCTTAAAATATTTTTCTGCCGTATATGCACAAAAATATGAATCAATCATTTGTGCCTATTCTCTAATGACCAACGCAGAATTAGGTTGATCGCACAGAGTCAAGTTAGTATACATGATTATCAAAACGCCTATAATTATCTATTCAAAGAAGAAATAAAACAATTTTAATACAGTTAAATGGTTTAGAAAATATAATTTAAATTTAGCTTAGAGCACTATTCTACAGGCAAAAAGTTGCGATGAGAATGCAAGAGAAAAGCCAAGAGAAGCCGAAGCGACACAAAATGAAGACAAAACTAGTGAGAAATTTATAAATTTACTAATTTAGTTTAGCTTGATAAACATATACACTATATTATTCCTTGTATACACTATTGCCAATATCATTTACGCTGTAAATTAGTGGAAAGATATGGGTCTATATATAAGCATTAGGTTTTGGCGCATTATGTACTTATTACCTATAGTTGAAAAACGTTAAACTATAGTATATACTTCCGTTTGCATGAAATATTAGAGCCAATTGACAAATTGCATTGTTATACTTGAATTCAGCATGTGGAATTCATTAAGAAATGGCACATTTCGTTTTCGAAACTGAAAAAAAAAATAATAATAATAAAAAATAATAAAAAAGTTGAAAAACTGTAGAACGGTGTAATTACCAATTTTTAACAGTTTCAGTAACTGATACGCCCGCGACTAGTACTACTGCATTGGGAGCACCGCTCATATTGGAAATATAAATTATACAATACGGTGTAGGTTGTAAAGTATCGGTAAGGTTTAAAATATACCATTGACATTCCAAACGTTGCAACGAAAGCCACTGTTCGTGTAATACGAAAATGTTATTTTCTGAAAAATTAACCAACACTTAAGCAATTGGTTATAGTTAGAACCCTGGTTATAGTTTTAGATGCATACAGAAAATTGGAAAGCGGGCTTTCGCTATTGCCGAGTGCGACTCTCTTATTCTTTAACTCGAAAAGACGACTTCAAAACGTTCTCTCCGGTGTATTTCGACAGGGGATGAAAAATTAACCTTAAAAGTGTGTTAAAAACTTGAAACATCACACGGATGTCCCGTAAGTTGGTACCATATCTTTTGAAGAGTAAAGGGTTACATATTTTATATTTTCCAATTCATTGGCCAGAAAGTGTATAAACCCGTTTATTTAAAGCTTAGAACAATTCAGATAATCGTTTTTTTTAATATACTTCAAAAATAATATTACTAAAATGTACAGTTTTGGACATCAGCTACTGAAGCCTACAAGTGTTTGAAGCTGAAACTTAGTGAACTTTTTATTTCTTTTTCCTAAGAATATCTTAGTTATAAGTTTAAAAGAGACGCCTCCCATGTTCCTACGACATTCAACTAGAACGGTCCTGTAACAAGAATTGAAACGCCCATAGCGCAGAAATTACGGTGAAACAATGACAAGTGATCCTCGTGTACAAGAAAACCGAAAAATTTTGTACAGAAAAATAATTACATAATTCAATAAAAAAATAATTTATGCTGCACAGTAGAAATTGTCCCTTTTCTCTGATCAGATTCAAATTGAAACATGCTCCCTGTCTTCAATTTCATTCAAGGCGATACGCCCAATGTAAATTGCTTATTGCCATTTGACAGCTGCACTCGTAAATACTGTCCGTTTAATTTTACGGCTGAACAATTTACCTGGCATTCCATTTTCCCAAAAAACTACGATAAATAACCGTACTTCAACACCGATAAAACAAGTTCATATATATTGTCCAACTCGTAATAAGAATCTAATCTTGCCTGCCTTGTTTTATTCTTTTTTTTTCCTTTCTAAACTGAAGATTGAGAAAATTTCGTGGATATCTGAAGGACCCAGGGCGCCACTATTACCGTGTCGTGGTCAAAATATAAATCTCGGCGATCTGACCTGATTTCCGGTCGTAAATTCATTCTACGCAAGATAGGAGAGCAAAACAACGCTGGAGAAAGTTTTCATCCTCCATTTAAAAAAAGAAACTAAAATGAAGGAGAGCGAAAGAGGGAGGAAAAAAAGTTAAAAAACACCTATACGTAACCAAAAAATTATAAGTTTTCGCCGCCACCAATTTCGTTGCGATTGCGCTTCATTGTGCAAAAGTGGAATAACAACTCTTATCGATCCACTTAATCGTCAGCTTTAAAACAATGATAACTATATTTATCTCCCTTTCTCTAATTAGATTTATCATCCATGCACATTCCATTCAGCAGGGGGGCAAGAAAAGAAGAGGGAAAGAGAGGGAGAAGGAACCTGTTCTATTTTTTATTTTTTACACGAAGATCTCGCATTCCATCGAATCCAGGTAAAGCATATTTCATGACATGAAACGGACTTAGTCCCTTGAGATCACCCGTATTCACGAGGCTACGTAGTAATTACATATTTTCCACAAACAAAAATAATTCCTAACTTTAAAGGTGGATTAGAATACATTAGGGGTTCTTTGGCCTATCAAGGAGGGGATTTTGTTGCTATTTAATGTACAAGCATCTTTCACGCTTTTATGATGTCTGCTAAAATAGGAAAATTCTTAAAGCATTATGAGGTTTTGACAGAGAAAGAACGTATGATTATTATTTGTTGTTTTGGAAAAATCAAAGTCGGATCAAGTCCAGAAGCCGGCGAACCCAAGAGAGGGCCAAGCCCAATGGGCTCAAACACACGGATGGGAAAAGATTCTGTGTGTGTGCGTGCGTGCAAAAGGGCACAAGTCTTCTGATTGTGAATTTGAGAAAAAGCCAAAAAAACTGCAGCAAGTGCACCCAGCTAGCATCAATATCGAAATCTCAACCATATATGGACATACACGTAGTTGTACGACGCACATTTTTTTTTTTGCGCGCAAGCATACTTTGGAAGCGATGGCGTTGCTTTCAGGTGAAGTGGATCCGTGCGTACTGTTGAATAGTGGAAAAAAAAGTTGAGAGCGTATTAACACGCGCACACACCGCTTTAACAATGGAGTCTTTGTATGGCTAGATAGGCTCAATTTTTTTCGTTTTCTCGGTTTATTTTGAAAGTAACAAATTTAGCATTTTCTTATTTTGCAAGCATCAATAGTAGCTTTAGAAGAGTAACATATTCAATTTGGTGTGAATCTGTCAGGTACATGTTCATGTATTTCCCTTGTTAGTGTTATACCGTGTGTCTCAAAAGTCGCGTGCCATATGAAAAGTTTATGAATGTTGGCTTTATGTTCACACAGTTTCGCAAGCTTATCGTTCATGTGCACCATGCACTCGAAGACAATCTATCCAAATTTTCTTCTGTCACGCGTAAAAGTGTAGCTGGCGGAATGCTGTGTAGGGTATTGGTGATTCTTTCCTTTAAGTCATCCAGATTTTCGGGCTATGTCTGAAACACCTGCTGTTTAACGTAGCCTCAAAGGAAAAAGTCAAGTGGTAAAAGAGCTGGTGAATGTGGAGGCCAACTGATTGGGCCACCTCGCCCAATCCAATGGTCTGGAAACATGTTGGTTAGTTTTTGACGAGTCATCAGTGCATAATGTGATATTGCTCCATCAAGCTGAAACCATATCCTTTGCCGGGTACACAAAGAAGTATCATTATTACTACGAAACACGGTATGTCACTATTACTACGAAACACGTCCCTATTAGAGTTGACAACCTTCTGTTTAACAAAAAAAAATAATAATAATTTCTTTGAATCACGTGCCCTTTGCAAATTTGAATGCAAACAACATATTAACGATTATTCAAAATCTGTTGCACATGGATGCATTCTTCAGTAGTCAATACCGCAGCGAAAGCTGAATAAATCACGTTTTAAAAGTAAAATGGTTTACTTTATTGCAAAAAAATTATTATGTTACAGTATTTTTTACCTTAAACCTAGCAAAGCACTTTTTTAAAAGCAAAATCGGCATATTGCGCATGCGCATTGATCATTGTTATCGTCGCTAATTGTTGTTAATTTGATCATCAATGCTAGCAAAGTTCTTGATTGTGACGTCTTTGTGGAGAAGAACGTTTATGAAAACAAACACAGCTGTTTGCCGTCAAATTTTGGTGGGTTCCATCTAGTTACAATAATACAACATAATTGTTAAACACAGGTGTTAAAACATTTACTTGGTAGAAAAATTCAAATGTGAAGCCCAATATCTTCATCCATACAGTCGTAGTTCCCATTGTTTCTGCTCGTCATCGTGAATCGTCTACACCAGCTGCCGATAAAACGATAACACTGGTTAACAAATTTTTACAAAAGTCATGTTACCAAAATAAATCGAGTCATTTTTTTTTTCAATTTTTATGTGCTGAACACGAATATGACTGTCAAAATGCAAAATCGGCTCTAGTTTTTTTTTGTAATCTGTAAAAACAATGGTTTACATAACGAAATGCATGCCAGTAGAAATAGCTGATCAGGAGCATCTCTGAGGAGTGTCCAGCAATAGTCAGCAAGCATAGCAGTAGACCATTTTCCCTGGTATCTTTGTTCCATTGATGCGATATCTTGATGAAAACGGTTACCAAGTTCATCACTAACGATAACACAGTTGTCAGGGAAGGAAGTTAATCTTTAGAGACATATTGCAGCCAAGTTTTAGACACTGCATCAGTATGTCTTCTACGAGTTCATTGTAGTTTATTGTCCTAATATTCCCGAGAAAGTTGGTAGAAACTCGCTTTTCCCGCATCACCCTACAGCAAGTTGTTGAACTGGTCATCTTTGAAAAGCTCTTGAATCTGAGGACCCACGAAGACTCCCCCTCCTTAATCTTTGCTTCGCTGAGTCGAGGAAACTTTTCATACAGGTATCGGAAAGCTAGCGAAGACCGATCCATGGCTTTCCCGAAGTTCTTCATCAAACCTAGTTTGATGTGCAGGGGTGGTAGTAGGATTTTTTTGAGTTTCGACTAGAGCTGGGTGCTGAATGTTCTTCTCTCCCACTGCTACATTTTGTCTGCAAGTCCATTCCTTCCGCAACTAGTGCAATTCCCTTGCTCAGCTAGAAAATGAACTACATGAAATATTTTCAAAACCAGAGTCAATAAAGTAAACACACCAACAGTCCAACCGCTTTTCCACAACAAATATTTATTAACCATGAATGTACATTTCGAAAGCTAAGCGTTCATTTTTTAACATGACTCTTGAATGTACATTTCAAAAGATGGTTAATAAATCTTTGTTGTGGAAAAGCGGTTGGACTGTTAGTGTGTTTATGCTTGAGAGCCAATAAAATTTTTTAATGATTATATTCATATTTAGCACACCAAAATACTACAGAAAAAAACTTTAATTCCTCCTGTCTCCAATTTTTACCGAAAGCTTTTCTCATAAGATTTGCCACGTCTTAGTTTTGCAACAGGAATAGAGTGCCTAAGATCTAGTTCAACAGGCTGTGCAAGACGAATAATGCATTTTTTTTTCAGTGGTTTGAATGCGTTAACGTTAGAGTGATAAAAATTTTCATTTTTCATAGTAACGTTATTCTGTTTTTGAATGGGTATAAGAAGATTCTCTTGGCTTCCAGACATACAAAGTCCATTCCTTACCAAATTGTCTAACTTCTCCAACTTGCATTGTAAAAGTTTCTGAATTCTAGTTCAGTGGATATGGTATCTTTATTCGGCAGTTTCTTTTCTATCAGACCAAATATCCTGTCGGCGGATAAAAAACCAAAGCCCTCGCACAGGAAAGGTGAGAATGACACCAATAAGCGTTTTCAGTTACCGCACACGTGGCTGCATTCAACTTGTTGCATTGGTCCATTGGGACATGTGTCTTTTTGTTCACTACACATCTGATTTGGACAGCACTTTTGGTACAAATGGTGCTTTTGATCATCACGATATGGTGAAAATTTGTGTCGTTTGTGACAAACAATAAAATTTAACGTTGCAAAAGGAAGAATAGGTGTCATTTAAATTTCACCAAAATTGATTTTGTGCCCTTTTGCACGCATGCTCCTCATATGGTGTTGAAAATATTAAAGTCTGGGTGTAGGAATTTTCATACCATGTGACAAGTGTTATTATTAATTATTATTATTATTATTATTATTATTATTATTATTATTATTATTGTTGTTGTTGTTGTTGTTGTATTGGAAAAATCAAGCTCGGATCAAGTCCAGAAGCAGATCCAATAGAGGGTCAAGTTCAAGAGGCCCAAATGCTGGAAAAAAGGAAAAATTACATGTCAGCGGAAGTATTAATTAATTAATTATTATTAGTCATCAAAATAAATAATTTAATGTTCAATCTAGTCATTCTGATCGAACTTCACGTAGGAATTTTAGTTCAATGGAATTTCTCAGTAACAATGCTCATGCAGACTAATTCTTACTTTTTAAGTTTATTTCTTTGTATAAATTTATGTAAATTATTTTATCCAAATGAAAATGCACCGCTACTGAGGAAATTCGATGACTTTAAGTTCAAGGATATCAGTGAGAACAAGGTACCGTGTAAGGTATCAATGAACAGGAAAATCTAAAATTGTATCTGCATCACAAAAAACACGAGCACAAATTTCTAGGCGATAGTCGAAGTTTTGCCTTACATAGGCCAGCAAGTATACATCGAGGTTTCAATGCCTTCAACAATTCGTAGTTATAATTCGGGTAATTTGTGGCATAGTCGAAACAAACCGCGTCCTTCACACATTCCAGAGAAGAAAAAAAATCACAGGGAGTAAGGTTGCATGATCTGTGCAGCCAACTGCGAAATGCCAGGTCGCTGACAGTACCTCAGTCAATTCAGGGTGAAACAGATATTCAGTCAGTATGTTGTGATAATGGAGTGATGCTCCATCATGTTGTAACAGTTAGTTCCCTCGAGTCTTCATCTAATTGCGGGATTAGGAAGTACATGTCCGTTTAGATCAGTGTTTCTTGAACTTTAAACTCGCAACCTCTGAGTTTGTAAAAATTTGTTATAATATGACCTTGCAAAAATATCAAATTATTATTTAAGGTGCAGAGGGCAAATAAATAAACGAAAAACATTTTTTTTTGTAAATTATCTGGTATATAAATGCCTTCATCAAAACTTTTCGCACCACTTAAAAAAGCTTCTCGCACAAAACAAAAGTCCGCAGACGTTTTTGTGTGGAATGGGAGTCCTGGACTTGCTCAACAGGGCTATAAGGGATCTGTCTGCACCAAATGCGCACATTATGATAAAAGATCCCGTTTAAATGGAATGTCGCTAGGACATTTGGCGTGTGACATGCGATCCCGTATTAAATGCTTGTGATTCATAGAGATATGGTCACCGACAACTACCATCAAGGTCGAGTGGCGCTACTGTCGTTTCAGCTTTAATGGCGGTGCAGTGAGGCAGTTAGCCAGCCGTCTCCAGGAACGCGTGTTGGGAAAAACGAAACTGGTAGAAATTTACCGAACGTTAACTAGCAAATCCTGCTGAAGCAAAAGCAAACTACTATTTTTAACAGAAAATGGTACGATATTGTAGTGTGCCAGGATATTTTGGCCGCTATGGGCGAGAAAAAAAGACCTGCTTTCATAAATTTCTTCGAAACAAAGCCCTCTATTTGGAATGGATAGTGAAGTTGAAAATGGGAAAAAAAACCTTGGCATTTTAAATATACAGGATGATTCTAAGCAAAAAAGTTCATATGAACATGGGTCCGAATTTGAACTCTGAGATATGAACAGAAATAAAAAACCCGCCACCAAGATCAACAAGTTAATAACTCAGATTCTTTAACATCTAGTTTGATGAAATTTGGGGGAATAATAGGGTGCATAAAACTGTGTATACCGCTAAAATTTGCTCGAATTCCAACGAGTAGTTTCCGAGTAACGCACTCAACATCGTAACGCGTGCTGGTTAGTAATCGCATGTGACCATGTTACGATTTTGAATACGAAATTACTATTATTGGAATATGATCAAATTTTAATGGTGTACACAGTTTTATGTACCATATTACTCCGCCAAATTTCATCATCCTAGATCTTAAAGAACCTGAGTTATTAACTTGTTGATCATATATCAGTTAGCGTTCAAATTCGGATCCATGTTCATATGAATTTTTTTGCTTAGGACCCATACTACCTCCCCTAAAAGTTTTTTTACATGAATTTGAATCACCCTGTATATTGGATTATCAAGAAGCTTCATCGGTACTGAATAAAGGTTATTACAAGCATCTATAATGTATGTAATTTAATTTAAGTAATTGGATAAATGAATTCATCATTGAATGTGGCAGGGGTCGGACTAAACGTAGGATACTTAAAAAGTAGGTGATCGTACGAAGGCTATTGAAGCGTCTAATGAAAGTACAAGTACTATCTACTAAAAAGAAGTACTTGTACAATACTCCTACCATTTCAGTGCAAGAATTTCCGAGATACACGGACTAAACATGGTAGAAAGTTGCTAGGAATTGGGTCTCTCACGGGAATAGGAGGGGGAGTTCAAACCGTACGTACTACATGTAATCGTACAACGCGTCGTACGAAGGTGATCGAATCATCAAACAAGAGTTCGATGGGGGATAAGATATAAGTAACTGTAATAGTGATAATAACAGTAACACCCGTAGGCGCTAATTCTTACTTTCTATACATCTTATGCATCCAGCGACTAAATCGGACCCACAGCAAATTTCTTATCACCCACGAGGGGTTAATAAAACAGGGAAATATGCTAACCTTTTTCTGTTTGATTCGCCATCTGAATATGTCTGGAAATGAAACGAAATTTTCACGAATACAAAAACAGTTTTAAAGCGAAATAAGTAAAAATGCTTGCTTTAACACGACCATTCAATGTTGAGTCTACGGGAGCTGCTGCCGCCTGCCTCACTGCATAGTGCTAAATTTTCTCACTTGGAGATGTTAGTTGAACCTGACGGTGACTATAGATAAGGTCTAAAAAGTTTTCCTATTGATACCTTTGACCTAGTTCTGTAATACTTACCGAGTGATCCAAAAATAACAGAAAACACAAAAAATCGCTAAGTATGCACAGAAATCTGAAGGGGTATGGATAGAAGTACACAAACAATAGTGGGATTATTGATTCATAATTAAGGGATTTAATAACAGAATAGCTACATTACAGAGTACCAGATAAGGGATTCAGCAGATGAAGAAATCTTACCATATCCGCAGCAGACCTTACCGACGCCTCACCTAATTCAGTTTAAATACCGCAGTTCAATTGCTCTCGGACCACTACGGTGCCAGAAATTTAAGATTCTGGCATCAAATTTCTTCATTGTGAACCAACCCCCTCCCCCTCTTCTTTCTGTGGAAACCCACTATACATAGCTTTTCGACTGCAGTTTCAAATTTTTTGTTACTTTGAAATTATCCAGTACTAAGCACGTGAAATAGTTTCATTTTCTTGTGCAGTTTCATTTTTCTAAAGAAAAATATTATAAATTTTATAACTGTTTAAAGACATGAGCATGACACTTTAATATGAACAGAAAGATCATTAAACTTAAAGACCAGGCAACTACATGGACAGAAAATCCATATAATTCTTTATCACTTAATTTGTGCATAATTTGTGGACTAAAAACGCAAATCAAATTACAAAATTGAAAGCCCACCTCCATTCAATGTTAATTGAACACAACCAGTACAACAAATTGTTTTACGCTTACGTTTCCTTATTTCCTTCAAAGCCTATTATCTCTTCTCAATTTCCAGGTGGCGATGGACCAGTGTAGTCTGTTTCTCGTCTACACCTGCCCCTACCGTCAAGCCTATTACATCATCGATTATAAAACTGAACAATTAATCGAGGGTGAATTCGTTTAAAGGACTCATAAAAAGATTACTACTTTGAAGAGAAAATGGTACCAATTATGAAGAAAAGTTTATCTCTATTTTAAATTCCACGCACACAAGAAAATTTAACCCAATGCTTAAGAAAAGGAAGCTAAAGTAAAAAAAAAGAAAAAGAAAAAGAAACAAACTGAAAAATCATTACGATTAACAAACAAGATTCAAAATTACGGATTATTATCATACTTTCACACGGTTGGATTCATAGTTTTTCTCTTTCAAAAATCACTCTAATGAGCGTAATAGGGATGAGAATTCCATTTGCGGGGAATGCGCACGAAACATATAGCAATATGAAATCGGAATGTTTATGATTGTTATTAATTTCTTTTTTTTTTGTTCAAAATTCACCTCCGAAGTTCTCCTCGTTAATTTTATTCACTCGTTTATAAGGAAATATGAGGGGAAACACGGAATGAAGGTGAGGGAGGGATGAGAGACGGGAAAAAAATCATCGAAAGCCGGATGAGAAGTAAAGAGGGAGCAAAGGAAAAAAAAAAAAAAAAACATGGAGGAAGAAGAAGAACAGATGAATCGGAGAAGAAAAAAAAATTATAATTCCGACAACCTGTCTGGAGCGCACGAAAGAAGGAAGGGATCGCAGATGCGAACTGAAGTTTAAGTTTGTAAAACAACCTGGAAAATAACTGACAACAAACGAACGAAAAAGAGAAAAGAGGAAGGGGGATCGGGAAATTTCACAGAGCTTATGAAGCCATTGGAACAAATGTCGGGTGCCAGAGGTCATGATAAAAGGAGCAAGGGGCTCGAGAGAAAGGGGAAAAAAAACTTTCAAAATATTTCAACAATTTCTGGTAGAATCGTGACAATTGCAAAAAGCATTTGGGATTTCCTTGAAAACCCTACACAAACACGCACAGGTTGCACACAATCAGTTTTTCCCAAGGCAATGCAATGAGCCCAACTTCTGATTATCGGTTTTTAATGCAATATTTGAAATCTGTATCACGACATCTACAGCATTTCTAAGTTTAAGATCATAATAATAAATTTTTTCTGAGCTTTTTTTCCCCCTGCTTAAATGTACGCAAGAACAAACAAAAATCCACATATTTTCCAATCGCCTACGAAGATTTTCTCGCAACGGATATATAAAAGAAAACCAATAGCGGATAAATGAAATAAAAAAAGTATAAGGTTTAAAAAGCAATAATGAAAAAAAAAAGCTACTGGACCAAAAGCTATAATACTTGGTAATATTATACAAGACGGCATGGGAAGTTCATACCCACCAAAATAAAAATTAGTTCAAAAGGTCACCACCAGCATGGAATGGCGCTCTATGCAATATTCGTACACGAAATTAGACACGAAGACACAGGTTAACAAGTCTTTAATCGTTACTAAAAATAATTTTAGTCATGTAACTAATTTTAAAAATAATTTGAAATAATAATTTTTTGAAATAATTTTTTTTTGGTGGGTATAAACTTCCCATACCCTCTTGTATAATATTACCAAGTATTATAGCTTTTGGTCCAGTAGTTTTTTTTATGGCCATGTCAAAATGTAACTTTAATTATAAAGACCCTGTATTTTATAAACAATTTTTCAATCATGGTTTCAATTTCAATTTCGTTTCGATCCGTCTTTCAGTTATGTATTTTCATCTTAGTTACGTATTTTTGATTTATGCTTGAGAAAGTGATTCCTGATCCTTTTTCGTGTCTGTTTTTACAGTTGTCACGCAGAACAACTTTGATGAATGGTTTTGAATTAATTATTCCTCGGGCCCAAAATCTACAAAAACAAAGACCCAGATAGCTATTTACTCCACGGCTCACTCCTGCCCAGAAATGTCATGGCTCAATTTGCTTCACTTTTTGCCGCTGGTAACAATAGGGTTCGGAGTCTATCTTTAATATACGTCATTGATAAATCCCATCTATTAAGAAACCAAATCCAATCTGAGCAACAAAACATTTAAAATTCTAAACTCAATCTGGTAACAATAACACCATCTATAACAATATAAAAACAAACAACAACCCAACAATAATAAACTCACATTATTGGAATATTTTAAAAAATTTATTCATTATAAAGAATAACCCAAACTGTAAGTATCAAATTATTATCTGTAATCTCATATACTTCCAGGGATTGAACGAAATAATATGAACACCTTTGATTTTAGACGTTTTCTTGAATATCTAGAAATATACTTGACGAATTATCCTGAAACTTCAGCGAAAGTTTTGTCCCGATGGCAAATAGGGGACCAGCAACAAATTGAACAAAAAAATAATGTTTGGAATCACCTTGTAAAATATAATATTTGAGTTGCATTGTAGCTGTTGCATATGATTATGAGGCTTCGTTTACTTATCTGTGTTCATTTGTATGAGAATAGCACGTATATTCATGGAGATATAAAGGTTTCAAAAAAAAAAAAACGCAAATTTTTTTGTTTGTAACATGCAGGGTTTTCAAGCCAATGCAATACCATTTTCAGGAAAAGCACTGAAAAGGCCTTTGTTTTTGTTTGAAATCCTATTTTTGCGCATAGTTGATTTTGGGCCGCTCAACTCTCAAAAAAATTAGAGGAACTATGGTCCACAAGTTTCTCCAATTGTAGTTGCACATATAGCAATGCAGACATTAACGTCATGGAGCAGCACAATGTCAGGCTAGAGATTTTGCAAGAATACAAACTTGGACGGAATGTGCAAGAAACTGTTGCTAATGTTAATGGAGCTTGGGGTGCGTGCACGACGAGTGACAGAACGGTCTGTAGGTTGTTTGCAAAGTTTGGCGCTGGTGGTACGGACATTAATCATAAGCCAGTAGATGGGCGTCCTGTAAAATGCGATACCGAACGGTTACTGCAGAAAGTGGAACAAAAACCTACACGATTCACCAGTGATGATCAACAGCGCTGTATACTGCCATCAGTAATTGCGAGCTAAACAATCGTCACTGGTAAATCACGTAGATTCACTATTCCTCCAAGATGATGCTCGTCCAAATGTGTCTGTTTGAACCCTGCAAAAAATTAATGCTTTGGAGTATGGGATTCGCCCGCATTTTGCGTATTCGCCAGACTTGGCCCTAAAATATTTCCACCTGTTTTGTCATTTGGACTTTTTCTTGCGGGACAAAGGGTTCACTGAACGAAATGCTGTCGTTGCTGCTCTCACCAGCTGACTTCTCTCACTGTGAGATTTTTTTTCATTGCCAACACGTTGGGCACAATGTATCGTTGCTGAGGGCATATATTTCACTTAATAAAAGGTATTCTTATCCTTGGTTCTGGTGTCTTTTTCTTCCCATCAAATTCGGCCAATACTTATGAAACAACCCAAGTTTTGGTGCATTATATACTTCTTATTCAGTTGAAAAACGTAAAGTTTCCATTTGCATAGAAAACTAATACCAATTGACAAATTTCATTGTTATATTTGAATTAAGCATGTGAAATTTATAAAGAAATGGCACATTTAATTTCCGAAACGGAAAAAAGTTCAAAATTCATAGAAAGTGTAATCGGTAAAAATGTTGTATCATCGATAGATCTACTGCATTTTAAACAATTGTGTATAACATAAGTAAAATGCATTTTCCTTAGGACTAGCAAGCTTATTTCTTTCTAAAATGCTAATGCCATAATATTGTTAATTCCTCGGTAATGTCCTGTGGAAACGCGGTCTCAAAAAAATATTTTTAAAAACACACAAAATAGAAAAACAAGGAAGTTTAGCAGTGAAACAAAACGTTGAATTACCAGAGACTGGAAGAGTAACACTAAGTATAATACTGAAATATTATCGAATAATATTGAGAAAGTATTCAATATTAAACACAATGTTAAATTTTCTGCTCAGCTCCAAGGGGAAAAAAACTTTTTTTTTAGAACTAAGGTAACAAAATTTAAATTCACAACTACTTACCACAAGAAAATGCATTATTTTTATGGCATCATGTTGAATTCAATAATTTTTAAACTCAAAAGTTAACGTCAAGCAAGAAGTTATTCCGCCATTTTTATATTCAATAAATTTCGGCAAATATTACATTTCTGATGTATTCACACTCTAAATGGCGTTTCTCCTTCTTTACATAAAAGTTTAATTCAAACTTTGAATTATCCTTTTACAGACCGAATAAATTTTAAAAGACATTAAAGAATATGAGGACAAGCCAAGTCTTTCAGAATTTCAATTTTTCTGCAGAGAAAAAAAAACAGAAAATAAACAACAACTCAGCAATGCAGTGCAATGCAAAAAAGCATAAATATAAATAAATTCCACTTTATACCGAAGAAAAAAAATTTTTTCCGCTGCTACAGGATTCAGTGAGACGTCGCAGTTTTAATTTTTTCAGAGCAATTTTCCATGATCTACAAGGCTGTTAATAATCGCTCGAGGGATAAACCCCAAAAATCTTCTTTGCCTCCCTTTTTATTCCAAAAATAAATAACTTCTACATTCTTGTCATAAATTACTTTTTCCCCTTAAAAAACCTTTCCTAGCCTGTTATATAAATGAGTAAATTATTGAAATAAAAACAGGGAAAGAATGGGCTTTAATTTAAATTTCAAATAGCTACAAGCATTCTATTTATTTCTACACATAAACATTTTACTTATTTTTTAAAGCTCAACAAAAATAATAAATTTGGACTATAGTCTAAAATATCGCCAATACGAAAACGAGTTTCTAACTGCGGTTTTAAATTCCATATATGGATTACCGATTCAATTCGAAAAAAAGCTTTAAACAAACATACACTTGAAAAGAAATGAATAAAAAATTAATAAAAGAGAAGAGGGTTATTTGTTTATTTATTTATTTATTTATTTATTTATTTATTTATTTTACCCTCTTAATAACTGGAGGGCAGAAAGAGGACCGGAGGACTTTTTACCAGACACAAAAGAACAAGGGTCGACCGCTCGTTGCAAATGCCAAAACAGACACTTCAATGACATTTATCAACATTAAAATGACATAATTTTCTTAAATGAAACTTTGACAACGGTGCTTTGATCAAAACGTGATGGTTAGGGTGGATATTGAGTCGATTTTTTTTCTAACTTATCAAATAAAACAAGCGGCGAATCAAAGTAAAAATAAAAATATTGTATGGCTTCCTTAAAATATGACAGAAAGATAAACATAAGATTATATGACATTTGTGTTTAGCCACAATGATAATTAAGTTTTATTGAAAATGAAGACAGAAAAAAATTAAATTTTAATAAATAAATAAATAAATAAATAAATAAATAAATAAAAAGAAAGAAAGAAAAAGAAAATTAAGACGTGCAAGCCTTTTTAATTAACAAGGAAAAGGGAGGGCGTACTCATAATGAGGCAATTTGTTATTCATTTAACAATTTTTATTACATTTTTATATTTTTCAAAAACACTCCGCCTATTAAAAATATAAGAGGGGAAGATGAAGTTTGATGGGCCTTGCTTAATATTAATTAGGGGGAAATATTCTTTCAAATTACAACTAATTTGGGATAAGACTTTATATAAGCTATCGAAACGATCCGACTGCACAAAAATGTAGATGAACTATTTCTATGGCAAATAGGGTCTATAATTAAGAACCACCGCAAAGAAACGTCTAACTTAATCCGGTTTTTTTATTCGTAACAAAAAATAAGGAAACCCCGTGGTTCTTAACCTGTTAATTACAAGACTTGAATAAAAACGATAGGTGAAGTGAAATAACGAGCGTATAAATTATAGAATTAGGTAGTAGTATTAAAAAGGAGTAAGTTGTTACTAAATTTATAATAACAGCTTCTTACATAAATTCGCATTTTTAATGAATTTTATTCTATCAAAATTGATGAATATATAGGGTGATTCAGAAAGGTAGGTGAAGAATGAAATACCATGTACAGTTTGTAGCGGGGAACAAAATTTTTCCTATAAACATGGGTCCGGAAGTGCATCCTTACAGAGATAATGCAACTTGTACGAGGTAGGAATGGATGTGCGTTACCAGGACGGCAATGGTAGGGTCCATGTAAATTAGGATCTAAACATGTAAATTGTTCGTGTTCTCTCCTTTAAAAGAGAGGAAACGAAACATCTCTTGACTAACGCGGAGCAGGCGGACATGCATCTCGTTCTACGGCGAGGCACAGGGTAATGCTACCTAAGCGGAAAGGATTTACTAACAGCGTTTTCCAGACCGTAATCACCCACATCACCGGGCGTTTCAAACACTAGACCAACGACTTCGAGACACAGGTCGCCTACGAGGTCTATCAAACAAGATCTATCTTGAATATTCCAGACCTTACAAGTTGCATCATCTCTGTAAGGATGCATTTCTGGACCCATGTTTATATGAAAAATTTTGTTCCCAGCTACAAACTGTACACGGTATTTCATTCTTGACCTACCTTTCTGATTCACCCTGTATACGAGGGTGATTCAAATGAAAATCTTAAAGTGTAATTAATGGTTCGTGCAAAAAATTAATGCAAAAAATTCGTAACAACGCTCGACTGATCTGTAGAGGTTTAGTTAAACTGATCATTGCTACTTTTTGCCTGAAGATCGATCAACAAGTGTCAGTACGAGGTTTAGTTAAACCGTAAGATCTAGAGCCATGAGTGGAATGATGGATTAATAAAAACAGGGAAATACAAATGGTACAATGCCAAAAGATAACAGGGAAGTTTAATTCCCAGACACGACTTAATATCATACTTCCCCCGTCCGACTTAATATCTCTCTCTTTTTTTTTTTTTTTTTTTTTTTTTTTTTTTTTTTTTTTTTTTTTTTGTTAATCGATCATTCCACTGAGAGCTCTAGAACTTACGGTTTGATTATAATAATAACATTTGTTGGTCATCCTTTGGAGAAAAATAAGAATACACCACGATATAAATAAAGCAGTATATCACGAATCGGCAATAGTGCTAAGATGGGTGCACGCCCATTATGCAACATGCAGCAGATTCTGTCCTTCATTTATCGAATTAGGGAAGGGATAAAATCCTATCGGATTCACCAATGAATGAAAGACCACAGCAACATAATTACACGACACCTCCGGCAAGAAAAGGGGTCCACTGTAAGCACCATGACGGTTCGTCAGAAAAGGTCGGAGGTGCTGCACATCAGCCAAAAGCACACCACTGTCAACACTAAGCATTGTCTTTCCGATGCAAGGGAAGACTAGTGGTTTTGGCAATGCTGGAATAAGATTATATGGAGTAATGAGTTACGCTACAAAGTTTCCAATCAATGGTTCGTTCTCCAAAACGTGAAATTTGTTAATAGTGTTCCAAACTGATCTTGTTTCTCACGAGTTGATTTAGGTCAACTGCTTAAGGGATCATGAACATCTAAAGTATTCGAACATTCTAAACTTCTTACGCGACGACAGAAAGTCGGTGAAGGGCCATTTTGTTTATTAGCAGGATAATGCACCTCGGAGCTGTTATCACCAGATTTGAAGATATGAACGCGCAAGTATTGTACTGGCCAGCTCAAAACCCCGATATCAACCAAACAGAGCATCTTTGGTATGAATTAGAAGTAGAGTGCGAGCATGAGAGAGACGTCAAAAAACAGTCATTAACTAGGATTTTGAAGGAGGAGTGAGCGACAATACCGCCCCCCTGCTTTCCAACGTTTGTTGTAATGAAGCCAGCAGATGCTACCAAAGCTATACCATTAGATATCAGCCTTAATACAAGTCAAAATCAAAAATCTGTGGACAACATTATTTTTAAGTTAATGATATTCTTTATTGAGCTATAGATGAATAATTATCAGACCTACAACCATGAAATACATAAGACGGATTGTTTATTCAAATATCAAGCTTGATATAAAAAATCAAAAAAATATATTAAACAAAACTTAAAATAAAAGGCACAAAATAATCAAAGCTTGTGTCAAAATACTGTGGACACAAAAAAACAAAAATCATAATACTGTGGGCAATGCTATTTTTAATATAAAATTTATTCTCGATGAGGTAATTTGCATAAGGATCAGTTCACTATCGAGTTATAGGCATAAGGTTTATACTTTTACATTAAGAAAATTATACTTAATTAAGAAAATGGCTTCAACAAAAGCAATACCACTCGAAATTCGTGAACGCATTATTGAATGCCATAAACACAAAGAATCAATCAGAAAAATTGCTATAAAATTTAAACTATCAAAAAGTGCAGTTTACAAAATAGTGAACCAGTTTAAAACAGTCGGCAATGTTGAAATTAAGAAGCCAACAGGGCGAACTAAAACAACTTCTAGTCGTGATGATAGAATGCTTCATTCTATCATCAAGAAAAATAGATTTGCTCAAGGACCAGAACTGAGTCAACAGTGGTCAGCCAGCATCGGGAAAACTGTATCTGTATCAACCACATATCGCCGTATCCATCAACTTGGGTATAAATTTTATACTCCTAAAATAAAACCATTTCTCACAAAGGTGCAAAAGTATAAACGTGTGAAGTGGGCAAAAGAGCGAGCTGATTGGTCTATCGAACAATGGAACAAAGTGGTATTTAGTGATGAATCCACATTTCAACTTTCCGTGGGTAACCAAAGTGGGAAAAAAGTGCTGAGAAAAAAGAATGAGGCTAATAATTCTAATTGTATAAAAAGAAGTGTTAAGTTTCCAGCATCATGCATGCTCTGGGGTTGTGTAAGTGCCAAAGGGACTGGAAAATTACATTTCATTGATGGAACTATGAATGCTGAGAAATATGTAAGTGTTTTGGCAACCAGCTTTCTTCCATCAATCGCCTTGGTCGTACCAGCATCTTTCAGCAGGATGGAGCATCCTGCCACACAGCCAAGTCAACCAAGGAATGGCTTGCAAGAAAACGAGTAAATGTTATGGAATTGCCTGCGAATTCTCCAGACATGAACCCTATAGAGAATATTTGGGGAATTTTGAAAAGTGAAGTAAAGAAAGCTGGACCAACAACAATGGATGAATTAAGAGTTCATTATGCATGGAATAAAATAACACCAGAAACATGCAGCAAGCTGATATCTTCCATGCCACGAAGAATAACTGCACTTCTTAAGGCACATGGAGATGCCACTAAATACTGAGTGTGCTTTGTGCAGCTAAAATATCATTGTCCACAGTATTATGATTTTTCTTTTTTTGTGTCCACAGTATTTTGACACAAGCTTTGATTATTTTGTGCCTTTTAAGTTGTGTTTAATATATATTTTTTATTTTTTATATCAAGCATGTTATTTGAATAAACAATCCGTCTTATGTATTTCATGGTTGCAGGTCTGATAATTATTCATCTACAGCTCAATAAAGAAAACCATTAACTTAAAAATAATGTTGTCCACAGATTTTTGATTTTGACTTGTATTAGCCTAATAATGAAAGTTATAACACCACAAATGGCCGATTTCATAAGACCATTCGGTGTTTATAGAATCTAATTGCCCATTTAAAAGATGAAATTTTAAAAAATTAAATTTTAATTTATATGATTTTCGAAGGAAGAAGCTACTTATTGAAATTGCTTTTCTAAAACGTTCGTGTAAGAGCTTCATCATTTTCTTTAATTTTCCCGTTTTTTAGTTCGGGTCTTTGATTAAGAAATAGTTCCCGAATATACATGGCCATTCTCTTAAAGTATATCTTGAGATATCATGAGCCTGAATTGGCTGTTTCCCATGATAATTTATAACAATCTTAAAAATATTCATGTTTTAGGGTGATTTAAAAGTTTCTGCCTCCCTTCTTTAATAATACCACTTTGAGCGGAAAAACTCTGAGTGAAGATCCCTCGATGGGAGATGACCCTGTTTATCCCTACGACCGTTTGGTTCTGGACAAGAAGTCGTGGCAGTTATAATTTGTTTTAAAACGTCGAGAAACCTTCAGAATTGATTAGGGCCTTCATCTTCTACTGGCCGTTATCATTGTGCCAGTTTCCTGTTGACTGACTCGCTCATACTTTACTCTGTTACCCTTTCCCCAATTATTTTTCACGCCATTTAATAAAGCCATTACATATAGAGTTTCTCTTATGTTTTCATTACATGCATATTGCTAATGTTTTTGAGTCATTCTCAGGTAATACCCGGTCGTCCAGTGGCTCGCTTGAGTTTGGAGAATGCTACAAAAGAAACTCAGAAGTTGAACCAATGTAAGATTCAGGTCTGTCATAATCATCTGCCAAAATTGTAGTAAATCCCCACCTTCTAATCTTCTTCCCGCCCCTCAATCCTATTACCATAAAATTTAAGTATCCTTTCTGATGAGAAATATTTCCCTACAAAATTAAGTTTTCTGGAGGAGAATAATTAAGAGTGAAAACTGCCTTTGGAAAGAAAAATATATTATTAACTAATATTAACGCCCGTTTCAAAAACGGGAAAAATAAAGATTTCTGGTTAATTTTCATTCATAGTACAGCAAATAAATCCATGTACATACAATGGTTCGTGGTCCATGGTTCGAGTCCAGGTCGCGGAATTTTCCTTCCCTTTTCAATATTGTAATTAAGATATACTTGAAGAATTTTCTTGAGTTTCTTAGCTTCTCTTCTAGTTTTGTTTGGCTCATGTTAATCGCTGCCTCTGCTGTGTTGTGGTCAAGTTTGAACCCCCAAAAAAATTTGGCTTACTTCTATTTTGTTTGTATGATCACACTACAATCTAGGGCTCAAAATGTTTCCTTTTCACGTGAAAGATGTTTAACTTTCGCTATCCTAAATACTAACACAATCTGGCGATGTTTATAAATTTGAACATTACTTCATACAAAAATCCGACCTTCATATTCAACAACTGTTAACTCAATCTGTTGTTTTGATATGGCACCAATTACTTAACATTAAGAATTCCTAAAAAGACCTGTTCCAACACTAGAAAGTGATTCAGCTCCATTTACCTCAGTTCATAAAAATATAAAAAGAATGAAAAGTCAAGAGAACGAGTTTTTAAGCAGAAAACTTCATGTCAAAACGTTAAAACATAGAGCGATGTAACCAATAAATAACAACCACCAAGACCTTCGAGCAAAATACACGACTCGTAAATATACCGTGCGTCTCAAAAGTCGCGTGCCATATGAAAATGTTGGCTTTATGTTCACACGGTTCAAAATGTGCACCATGCACTCGAAGACAATGTCTCACACGATCCAAATTTTATTCTGTCACGCGTAAAAGTGTAGCTGGTGGGCTTGGGAATATCAGGGTGCCGGCGACGAAATTCGTCTGCAGCTTCTCTAGATGTTCTGTGGTGATCTCCACAAAGAAGTATCAGCTGTACACGTTATTCCGGTGTCAGCATTATTCCTCTACTTCACTATTTCACCTACAAAATCAAAGCAAACAATTTATCCATTTGGCACGCGACTTTTGAGACGCATGGTATTATGGTAGAAACTCTTAAAAAGAATCCACGTGAATTCATTAATCCTTATCAGTTTTTTATACGATGCTTGGATAAATAAATCTTAATTTCAAGAATTCCTGGCACAATTTCTCTAATATTTAAAAAAATATATAAATTTAATTTTGAAATAAATTCCTCCATTTTTTGAATTAGAAATTAAACAGCTTAAACTTGCAAACATAAAATAACTTAGAAAGAGAGGTTGTTGTTTTTTGCCTTAAGTCTTTTTTTTTTTTTTAATAATTTTTGCTCCATTCAATGGAAATGAGATCAGAAGTCTGACAAGTTCCCATATTTTTCATTCAAAAAAAAATCAGTTCTTCGTAGACCAGACAAAATGACAGGGGACCTGACAATTGAGACCCAATTTCACCTGCAGAAATGTCTCATGTCAGACCATGACCCACGGTTCCCATCAGGGCCTTTTTCCCGCCGAAATGAGTTCCTCAAAGATGTTAAATTTAATTTTATTTCCCGTTTTTACTCAAGAAACTACTCGGTTTCTCCTTTTATTGAGGAACGTTGTCATGTGTCTAATTTATATCTTCCAGGGCTGAAATCTTTGATAATTAAGGGATGCCCCGGTTGGCGCCCTTGAATGTTGAAATGGGTTGCTGAACAAACTAGCGCCATACGGTGTCATTATATCATGTGGATGCGTATCCTTACTGAATACTAAATAAATAATTCACTTCCATAGAATATCAATTTATAGTACCAATTAAATAAAGCACTCCATATGCGCGTGTCATAAATCATGTTTGTTCTCTATTTTATAGAGAACATATCAGTTTGCGGTGTGCTTTGGTTCAGAATTCATGGCTGCATGTATTCCTGGTAATTTGTGGTACTGATGGAGCAAAATGAAGAATCCCACACGTTTACACAACAAATTTGATTTTCATGAGATCGCGTTTTTCTGCTACATGAATTAAGGACGTAACAGTTTTTAGACAGTGTCATCTTTAAAAAATAATGAAAATGATATTAGTAGTAATTTGAGGTTGAAATATATTATATTCAATATTAAAAAGAAAGTTTTAAATGTCCATAACCTCATTAGAAATGCATACTGTGATAAAGAAATAGTCACAAAAAAGATGAAATTAAACAGTTTAATATTGAATATAACCCCAGTTTTTTTAAAGGACGTCTTTCCACTAAATATGTTGCGGCTGTCCTGTTAGATAATGCCTTAGAACACACACTCAGCTGATGAGCCTTGCAGATAAACATGATGAGTCTTCTTTTTGGTGATGAACATTAATTTTAGATGTAAAACTTGTAGACTTCATGGCCAGTTTTTTGTTGATTAAAGTAATTGATAAAATAATAAGTTTAATGAAATGAACGTTTTTAGACCTTAAAAATTCTGGTCCCATCTTCAGATTTTTCCATTTTTTGGAATTACTCCTTTTTATTCATTTTTGTTTTGATGTTATTGCTTGAAGTGGGACTCTGGTAAATATATTTTTGTCTTTTATTATTGCTTTGTTAGTATTAATTATTGATTTTGAGCTTTTTTAAAAATTATTTGCCATGTATGAGAATGATTTTTTATAGGACATTCCTATGAAGAAGACTAACACGATAGCCGCTAGAGCGCGTTCGAGTGTAGTAAGCACCAGAGACAAATGAAAGAGACTGCCAATGCCCTATTCATTTTGCTGAGCGCTACTGCTGCCACCGGAAGTGCAGCATTCGCCATGTTGCTATTGGCAAAAACCTAAGGCGGCGTATATTCTCAATGTAATTTCAGGTGTTTTTGTAGATGATTTCTAGAAGTATTAGTAAGCATAACCTGTTTTCTGATTTTTTTTAAAAAAAAGTTTATTGCATTAACTAACGATAACGTATACTTTTAATGACTTCAAATAGCTGATTCAATGCCTAACGAATTTTTAAAAGACAAATATTCTAAAATTTTAAATTAAAAGAAAAGGAAGAAATAATTCTCAGTTCAATAAAATAATCAATTTATTAATCCACATATTGTAATAAGCAATTAACTAATACTATAATTACTTGTGAACTGAAGTATTGGATCTTTTTAAAAAAACGATTTGACCAATATGTATGAGAATGTGGACCAGTTAGTTATTAGGAGAGATTATAATTAATACATCTAGTACAAATCAACAATAATTTGGATTATAATTGGTGAACTGTATGTTTTATTTTATTTACTTTCAAATTATAATTTATAAAGGACAATTTTCCTAGTTAATTGTATAATCTCTTCCTCCTTTTCCATTTAAACTATTTTTTTTTAATTTATGTTTAAGAATAATTTTATTTATCACCAAATAATTTTTTATCAAATGGACCGAATTGGATGATTATTTTTTTTTTGTTTAATAGAGCAAGTTTTTCTGGTGGTCCCCCAATAAATTCATCCAGATATCTTAGGTAGATATTAGAAAAAATAATTGTTTGCGATTGATTCACATCGGCGTCGGTGGCTTAGCGGTTGCGCGATCGCCTATGATGCCCGAGGACGCGGGTTTGACCCCGGCCGAGGACGCCGAGGATTTTTTCAGGGGGAAAATCCTGAGATCACGCATTTCCTTCGGAAGGGAAGTAAAGCGGTTGGTCCCGTGTAGTCATTTACTGGCTGCACGTTAAGAACCCTTGCGAGGCAAAATTTACGGCCCCCATAACGCTGTCCTGAAATGACCATAGCAGCTGAAAAGGACGTTAATACCAAACAAACCAAACCAAACCAAACCGATTGATTCACATGCATTGCCTCGGGCGATCAGCTGTTTCTTGCCAGTCCCAATATGGCGGCGCGAAGGCGCCACTAGAGGGGAGGTCACTGCCAGTCTCTTCCTTTCATTTGTCTCTGGTAAGCACAGGTGGAGTATTTTCGTGTGGGAAGCAAAGAAGTGGATCCAGTCAGAAGGTGCATCATGGAGAAAAGAAACTATTACAGAAATGTACAGTTATGGCGATGATGGTCGTAGGGATACATGAAATTTGCAATTTCGAATATGGTTTTGTTTTAATATAACAAATTTGTCTCGCAAACTAACGGATGGACTGTCTTGTAATTTCTGTTGTATGAGACATGAAGCCAAGCCCAATCGAAATAAATCGATGAAATGCGCTCTCCAACTCTTTAAGATCTGATAGTTGTGGATGCAGATCTTTGTGTCCCTATTGAACTAATTACGCCAGTTTCACTTGGATCGAGATCCGGTGATTGTAGGCGCCAAATCTCAGTTACGGCATGGAGAATTTCCAGTGGGTAAACATCAACATAAATTAGTGTTTTTTGTCTGCGATGATATTTAAATACCATTGGTCGGTCAGATATCCTTCCAAACAATCCACAAAAACCTTCTCCAATTCATAAAATTATCTCCACCGGCTTGAAGTGTTATGACAATGTACGTAGAGTTCAACCCTTCGTGCCTTTTTCCCCCATTTCCGAACACCGTGCTATCTGTTGCCTTCTCTTTCTGTATACAATACGCGAGCCCGGCAAGATGTCACCTTCAGCCAACTCTACGTTCACAGATCACCGGAATTGGCCACTGATTAACCTTGAAGTTTAGGTGCCCTTCTGTAGGACTGAACGAGTCTGGCAATTCTCCTCTCAGCTCGAGCATCTATTAGCCGCCGTGGACGACAAACCTTTTGCTGAAACCTTATTTTTTTCTAGTGGTCCATTCTGCTTTACAAACAGCTACTCTCGAACCCTTCACAATCGTAAGCGTTTTGCTAATGCTTGCATACCAAAGCTTCAGTAATCACGATCCTTCCATCTGTCAAATCGTATTATTACCCATTCCTTCACAAGCAATGCACTTCATTAGCGGCAAAATCGTAAAGTCACAGCTATTTTGCTTAAAACTGTCTGACGGCTGTAATAAATTGGCCAGGTGGGTGTATTTCACAGACAGTTTTTGTAACGAATTTATTTGGATATGATGAGCTTACTCTTGAGCTGAGGTCGTATATAATCAGGAGATACCACAACCTTTATTTCCCCAGAAAAAACATCTCGAACGTCTTCGGTAAGGCATGGATCGTGAATGCCAGTGGATGTCACGCTAACTCTTGCGCCCCGAAGCGGGCCATTCCAAGTCATAAAACGAATAAATTAAATGTGTAACGAAATAAAAGTAATTACCATGATCTTTTATGTTTAAAATATATTCTAATGCAATGATGAATACCATGTAAGAATAAAGTCGCAAATGTGCTGAGTGCGTTATATATGGGATAAAGAGAAAGCAGATGGTTGTGTATCAAGGAAAAAATAAACTTCGCTTCAAAAACCTCTAACAAAAGAAAAACCAAAATATCTTTCATACCATAATCAATACCAAATTTTAAATCAGACTTTGTGGTGAAATGATTCTATCTACCAGCATGTAATATAATATTTGGTCGTGGGTGCACAAGCAAAAAAATAAGACGAGTGATCTCGTTATACAATCTGATCTGTACAACTTTATTTTCCGAGCGAGCCTACGTGACGCTCCAATTTCCTGTGAATAAATATCACCACCTTCCACGAATACCGCAGAGTCAGATCACCTTTTGCGATATAAATTAGATCGCTCTCTCACTCCTGTTTTCTCTCTCTCTCTCTCTCTCTCTCTCTCTCTCTCTCTCTCTCTCTCTTCCATGGGAAAAAGCTCAAGGTGGGAGAACACAGAAAGCGAGAGGGAAGCTAATTTTTTGTGTGTTCGCCCGCAAGACATAACAATTAGCGTCACGTAATCACCGGCGATGCTGCCGCTTGCCCGCTTCTGATGGCTCTACACTCTCTCTCTCTCTTTTACTGTTTCCCTTCCCCGTCTCCCCTGCTCCCCAAGCCGATGCTTATCGTTAGTCGGCCGAGAACGGGAAACGAGCACTCTGCTCTATTCTCAAGGGGAGAAGTGAGGCTTCTACATCCTCTGCCCCTCCACCTTCAAAATACATTTTGCCAAGAGTAAAATGGAATAAAAAAGGGGCGGGGTGGGGGGAGGGAAAGAGAGAATTAGAGGCATAATATTTTTTTGAATAAGCTCATTATTAAAATACCATGTGATAAGTGACATGATAAAATACAGTAGTCTTAAATTCCTTCCTCACACTCTCTTCTCTAGTAGTCATCCGTCTGAAAAGAGAATAATCTTAACTCATAATCCAACTTCTAACTGCTTCAGGTTTGAAGTTCTTTACATACGAACAGACAAAATACAACTTTAAACCTTGCATTTGATAAGGTATACTCAGTTTATTATTTCTTTATATGTAATAAAAAAGTCTCAAATTGTGGGTAAATTGACTAGAATGTGAACAAAGTAAAATTAAACCAGTTATACATTTAACAATTCGAATGTAAATTTCGAGGGCTAGGTCTCAATCAGAGTGACAAATTGGAAAGTCTGAGAATTTATACAGAAACAGAATACATATCTAATCGCAAAATTACAATGAAAAAATAAACCAAACAGTAATAAATATCAAGATCATTTTATGATTCATTGAGCTAGGAGCATACAATCAGCCACTGGCATACGAACAGCAACGCTATTCAGTAGCTAATTACGTGTTGGAAATTTCGTGTGTGAATGAAGGAACATGTATATTGCCTGCATTAGAAATGTCAACTTTGCAGTTTCAAGCTTCGCAGACCACGTTTTAAAAGAAGGTCGTTCATACCATCCCGATTTATTTGAAATTATTCACACTAGCAAAAATAGATGCTGAATTGTCAAGTTTCCTTGAATCTGTTGTCAGGACATCAATTTCGGTCTACCAGTGGCTGATTGGATGCCCCTAGCTCAACGAAATCATAAAATGGCTGTTTGTTTGTTTTGTTTTGTATGGTCGAGCGCTTGGGAGTGATGGTGGCCCGGTTGTCTCACTGATACCATCGGTGGAGTTAAGCAACACGGGCACGGCCAGCTACTGGTTGGGCGACAGCCAGTGATTTGATGGACATGATGTTGGGAGAGACGGGAACTGGGGTACAGCTACTGGGGGGACTGCTTGGTCGGACCCATTTACTCAGGGACCAGTGCTGAGGTGAGAGCTACTAGTTGTGAGTTCATCTTGAATCCCTCATGCTTTGGAGGGCACGTTAAGTCGTCGGTCCCGGCTACAACGTGTCATCTCGTAGTAGTCGTTACGTTACTGGGATGGCGCAAAATTCCCTAGCGGAATAAGCGATCAAATTATCGCTGGTATCAGTGAGACAACCAGGCCATCACAACTCCCAAATTAAGGTCAAAACAGCGGTAATCTACCTTCTGTATCAGATAAAAATAGTCGAGCGTTGTCATGAAAAAAGACCATTCCTTTCCGATTTTTTTTTCCAATCAAACACCCTCCCTTATCTCCAAGCAAAAATGTTGTTTGTCTGAATTGTAGTTACGGTAAGAAACCAAAAAAAAAGAAACTTTGGAAAGACGAAAGCAAATGGATGCATGACACGTTTAAGAAGAACAACGGCCGCTTTCCTGCTACTGCTTCGTTCAAATTTGGCGATATGTTAACAGTAGACGACCGAAATGATCGTAACACTACTCGGTAAGAGCTCAGAGAAGCAGCACACCCTTCCAATCTCGTCAGTAGTCACCAGAACGGAAGCGAGCAAACCAACATCAATACTGGCGTTCTTTAAGGGTTTCGTCACCATCACTTTACGAAACTTTTCACAAGCTTGCACAGCGATTATTATTTTCGGAAGTAATCAAGTAAACTTGGCGAAAATGCTCGTGTTGACATAATTGTTGATCGACCCGTATACCTTTTCCTTGATGGAATCTACAAGAGTCGGCCATCAAATGCGCATGGACGCAAGAATCTGTACCTGCGTTCAACACATTAAATTTATAAATATAATTATCTTAGAGAAGAAACAGCGCAATGACTTTTTGAAAATCCAATAAAAGTGCCAGTAAATACTAAGAGGCAGTAAGTAATGATTTCTGTTGTAATAAATAGTCCTAAAAAAACCAAAGGAAGAAATTAAGGTTTGTGAAAATAACACTAGCAAAAAATTATAAGTAATATAATAAAGTAATATTTAAATTTTAATGAAGTCTGTAAAAACAGAGTATTTTAAACGTTGGAAAATTCGTTACCCTAACCTAAGCGGAACACTTCGTCAACGATTGGCACGGTTATCTGTACATCATTTTAGCCACTCGATACAATTTAGTGAAACGAAATGTTATAGGTCACTTGTATTAGGTTTTATTTGCTTGATTAATACATTCTAAACTGGACAATTTAATAAGCACATCATCTCCAAAAAAGTGAATTAGTCTGGTGATGCAAGAATGTGACAGAAAACCCTGATGGTTGCATCTGTCTTCCCTCCAGGACAAGGGCATTTTCGACAAGACAATGCTCCATGCCGAAAGGTTCGATTTGTGCTCGGTTCAACGAGCATGACATGGTCTTCTACATGGCTGTCTCAATGTCCGGTTCTGAATCCGATCGAGACTCTGTAAATGAGGTAGGCAGCGCTCTAATCTCCAATTAGTCGGAGTTGTGTGCAGCCATCATCGAGAAATGGGCTAAAACATTTGAAAACCGTTTTCGGAAACTTTTGCAATGTGTGCTCCGACGAATTCGAGTAGTAGTAGCAGCAGCAACTAGCTAGTGTTCCTAGGTTGAAACCCTCATACCAAATGCAAATTAGCCTAGAGAATAATCGTTCATTCATGTCTTCTTGCTGAATGATGACCATATTGTGGTCGAAAGGTACATTCAAGTTGTATATACAATTTTATGTGGACAAGAGGTATTGTGGTTTTTTTTCATTTGGTCTTTCTTATTCACAAAATCATTCGGGTCGAATTAAAAAATTGAACAATATTCCTGACGTTCTTTTTTTAACACATCTGCTTAAAAATTTTTGAGGAGAGAAATTTCTTCCCTTTTCCTCTTCTCTCCCCCATCCGAGCATTCCTTGCTCTTTAAACGTTATCTTCTTATGCTTAAGACATTTATCAGGTAACTGAAATTATTTATAAATTTATAAAAATACATAATATATATCTAAGTAAATAATATTAATAAATTTTATTCATTTAACAATTAAATATCATTTCACATTAATTAGCGTTCTGTAATTCTATAAACTTTAAAAATTATTCGCGGCTGTAACACAAAAACGTGCCCCTTTTATCTGGCACGGCAGTTAAAACATTCTAGTTAATAACTCTTTGTTTTTATACTCCTACATAAACCTTATACCGTCAAGCTTTCAAAAATGAATTGGCCCAATTTGAAAAGTAGTTCAGAAATAGCGCATAGAGTGTTCAGGATATAATTACTATGACTTGATACGCTGAAGAAAATTCAAATTTTTCGAAACAAAATTTCAAGATTACAAAGAGAACATCCCCCGAGTGAATAACTCCTAACCGTGAGTCAGGGGTTTGGGTGCTTCAGGGCTCTGTGAACTATGCTGGTTATAAGCACTGCTACTTTAGGGTCACCCTCGCCAGAAAGGTCAGGGTTGAGAAGTGAGACGAAGAGCATGCAAACATATATATCATGATGTCGACCGAAACGAAAATTCATTACAAGGAGAACATTTTTGTATATGCATTACAATGTTTTTCTCATGATCACAGCTTAGTTCAGTTATTTTCACTTCTAAGAAAAGTTTAATCATTTTTATGTAAACGCCCCGATAGACACAGGCTTAATCAAAAACATGGAACAGGTTTCTTTTACTGATTTCAAGCAAACTGTAAAAAACAGACACACATTCCACACCACTGGATACAGGAAGATTAAAAGTTTTAAAAGACCACCTAGAGTTTCATTTAGTGCCACACAGCGGCGCGTTTTCTTGTAAATAGGAAAATGGCGACGGTACATGGAAAGCCGTTTTGTGTGCTGCAATTTGCGAAGTGTGATTCCATCACGTTCAAGTGCAACGTGAATTCCGGCAACAGTTCAACAAACTGGGCCGTCATTACCATAAGCGGCATAAAAATCCAGAAACGATTGTTACATATGCAAGCGGAAAAATCAACTTCTGTAGCATAACGGTGTGTTTGTGTGTATGTCTAACTGTATAAGAAATGCACAAATTTAAAAAAAAAAACTACTCTTTCTTTGAGAAAATTTCTGTTTTGGTTTAGTTTGAAATATGAAAATGGTCATACGGACAAAGGAAAGAAGAAAACTGTTAGTTACCTCTAAAAATCTTCTAGTCAGATACAGCGAAATTATATTTATAAAAAGATGTTTAAAAGGGAATATCTATAAATGCCTTAATTGCTGATAAATATTTAAGGAATAAAAGGAATTATTATTTTAATTTAAGAGTTAACCTGATAACCTCACTTTATTAAGAAATGCTACAAACTGAAAATTGCTACCAATTATGACTCATTATTTAAAAAAAATCTTTGCAACATGCATTACAGGAAATTACGCAGGAAGTATGAAAATACTATTCTTAAACCAATATCAATTATCGCCACCTATTAACAATGAAATAACACTCAAGTTGTTCTAAACCCGCAATCCTTGTATACTGCTAAGTAAAGCTTATAATATACATGAAAATAACAAAGGTCAAGGCAACCAAGTGAACCAAGTAAGCCTGTTTTTTTTTTTTTTGTTTTTTTTTTATTTTTTTTTTATTTCATTTTAGGCAGATGGGGGAACTGGACTTAATGGGAAGCACGCGCTTATAGCCCATCTCTTTTCAGTAATAGACAGGTCTCCTGCGCCAATTCTTCTGATTATTCCTTTTGGCGTCGGCCGATGGGTCTCTTAAAAAGTGATTAAGCTCGCTCGTGCCCAGAAAACGTTGCAGGCAGCAGACTAAAGCCTCCGATTAAAGGGCAGCTGGATCGACTCTCGCTCGTAAATAATTGGAAAGGGTCCTTCGAAGTCAGTTTCCTGAGAAACCACCTGCTTCGATTCCGTCCTTTGGCCGGCTGTAAAAATGTTTCTGGAGTTTCGTATCTCCTCCTCCTCCTTACTCACTTAGAGAAAAGAAAACTCTTATATTCATTTTTTTTTACTTTGTCACATTAAGAGTGAAACTTATGAAACTGAATGATTTTAATAAAAGCTATACCGTGTATTCGTGAAAGCTAAACAATAAAAATCAGAAAACTTTATTTCATGAAACTTTCAATAATACTGTACAAGTAAAAACTTAAACACTTGCATTACTGTTGAATTATTTTTTAAAGACTTTTTTTATAAATCTGAACCCCCTCAAAAAAAAAAAAGTTATATGAACAGAATAGAATACAGAATATATAAAATTTATACTAGTACCCATTATGGATTTCGGACGGAAAAGTTATTGGTCGGTGACATTGTCTATTTGACGAAAATTGCAAATGTTTTTGATGAAATTCGCAAATTTTGATTCGTCCTCTTTTACTTAACTCCACATTGTTGACCGTAAAAACCCACAATTAGATCTGACCCATTCTTCAACTTTCACATTGTTACAAAAACTACATCCCGCTTTTCATTCAATGATGGTGCGAACAGATGACAGGACAAGCACCCGGATTGCAGATTGGGAAATTCTCCCTTCCAATGGTCGATTCATTATTGGGCTTCCAACTTGACTACCTTGTATCTTTACGGACACTTGGAGACGGCCTTGCTGTTCCGTGTCCGCGACCGCCCAGTTGGTACAGGCGATGAGCGTGATACTCGTGATCCCTAGATCGAATCCAGGTCGCGGAATTTTTCTCTCCGTGTTTCAATTAATATATTTATAAAATCGTGGGTTCAAATCCTGCTTGTTTTACGTCCGTGTGTATGAGGGTTGCCCAAATGAAAAGTGGATGCGTCCCATAGCGTCTTAACTACAGCAGCGACAACTGTAGATTCCAGACGTGCGTACAAGAGTCTATAAATTGCGACTTCACCTGTTCCTATGTACACTGAACGACTAATTTATTAGAGACACCCCGCTAATAGCGTGTTGCGTCTCCTTTAGCGGCGAGAACTGCCTGAATACGTGCTGGCATGGATTCAACAAGGTGTTGAAACCGTTGCGGAACAATAGCGTCCCTAATTGGTGCAGGTATTGGAAGGCGTCGGATGGTTCTCTCCACTTCATCCCATAAATGCTCGAACGGGTTAAGATCGGGCGACCGAGCTGGCCACTGAAGCAGGTGGAAGTTCGCGTCATGCTCCTCGAATCAGTCCAAGACCATTCGAGCACGGTGACAGGGAGCATTGTCCTGCTGAAACACCCCAGACCAGCACATCTCCTCCACCCGCCTGTACGGTTGTCTGCTGACAGGATGAGTCCATGGCCTCGTGCTGTCTGCGCCAAATGCGGAGTCCGCATGATGGAAGTAGGAACCGCGATTCGTCGGACAAGGCGACCTTCATCCTGTTGTTAAACCCAGCTCGGTGCAACGTGCGCCGCACCGTGTGCTCCGAAATGGGTTGGGATGCTCCCTCATTGAACTGCGCTGCAATTTGTTGGGCTGTTCCCGTCCTTCTGCTGTGGATGATTCGTGCCAGCCGCCTTTCATCCACGGCCCTGTTTCGTCCGGAATTGCGTTTGTTGGAGGTTGTTTTTTTTTGGCATAACTGCCACTTGACACTGTTGCATGGGAAAACCCGAGGAGGTTCGCGTTTGCCAAATGCTCAATTGCGTCCGTCGAGCTCCAAGGATCATCCTCGTTCAAAGTCGGTCAAATCCTTGGATTTACCCATATTCAGTCCACTTTTGCTGCTGACTGCAACTTGTGATCCAATTTATCCCTTTTCTACACCGCTTCGGCCTGTTCCATTGTTTGGGTGTCACTGGGAAGCCGATCCATTTTTCGTAAGAGGTGTCTCTAATAAATTGGTCGTTCAGTGTATACAACGAACGTTAGAAGAAGATGTAAAAATTGACGAGTCCAGGAAAGTGCAGCGAGGAGTAGTGCGTTTTTTATTGGCGGAAGGAAAGCAGAATGTCAATATTTATCGTCGAATGAAGGTTGTGTAAGGTAAGAACATTTTAGGACGAACAGCTGTGAACAATTGGTGTAAGAGTTTCAGCGACGATCAGACATCAACATCAGATCTGCCCACACCAGATCAATCACAAAGAAATGCATTGCTAAAGAAGACACTGCGAGGGAACGTTTCAATTCGGACGAAAACGTGAAGGATCCAGTGAAAGACTTTTATCAAACAACAGCCACAATCCTTCTACGCCAAGAGAATTGACGGGATTAATGCCTCAACAAACATGGTGATTACTTTTAAGTTTCAAATAAAGGTATTACATATCCAAACCGTGTCCATTTTTCATTTGGGCAATCCTTACATAAAAAAAAGCAAACTGTGAAATGCAAGGGCGCAACAAATGACTCTACCCTGTCCAACATAAGACAGGATAGGAGTATCCCGTTTAATGCCCACTTTAATTTATTGTGCATTCTTTAAGTTATATTTTCATATGTCCAACTATTGATACGCCTATCTTTTTTTTACATGGGATAAGATACAGTAGTGAATGTGTCCATAAACATAATGATTGGTTGATTAGAAATATTGACGTCGACTACTAAGGTCAGTTTGCGCCTTTTACACAAGTTATATCTATACACCATAAACATAATGAACTAATCTAAAGCTGTTATACGATAAATAAGAACGTCTTGCACAGTGTATTCTTTCATCTTGCAATTTCCGTTTCATGAACAAATTTTGGATTTCAAATCATTTCTGTCCATACACGCGTGCGTATGCCATACCAGATCATTTTATCACGCAACTCGGTATTTTATGTGTTAGAAGAGTACATTTGCTTGTTGTAAAAGGATAAACTGTTGATACGCCGCTAGGTAGCATTACAAAGCTCCCGAAGTAGGTATCGACAGAAATGCCTACAAGGTCTGAAGCGAAGCGATAAAAGGTTATATCTATCAAGTATACATGGTAGCATCCAACAAAGTAAAGGGGTAAAGGAAGATGTTACGCTTCTACGCTAAATTAAAGAGGATTCGAATCTGTCTCGAAGCAGAGACTGGACATTTTGAACGCCTACAATAAAGAAATAGGCCATTTTTGTCATTAGTTAATTGTATATCTCTTTTCTATTAAACAAATGTTATTGAACACATGATGTGTGCAGGATTGTGTGATAAAATAATCAACCCGCATTATAACCATGTTGTATGTCGCCTGATCCTAATGTCATTCAAAGTTGATTCGATGCAAAGGTCTTTAAGACGAATGAGGCAAGAAAATATCCATAATAAAATCAACTGTGTGTTGGTTCCCATTGACAATAACCCAAGAATTCATTTTACAGTCGGCTTTATCGGTCTCCACTTTATTATTATTATTATTATTTTTGAATGATGCAATTCGTTTAAATCAGTCAGTCAGTGAATTCTGTTCTTTCAGGGACTTGTTAATTAATTAATTAATTAAAAAAGAAAAAAATGAAATAATTTTTTCCTCTACGAAATCGCTTATTTCTTAAAAATCAATTTTTAAAGGAAAAATCAAATTTAAAAAAAATATATAAAATTTGAATTTGAGTAAAATTTTGAACTAACACAGCGCACTCTGCAAAGCTCAAATGGATAATAGGCCTTGACGGTTAATAAATGCTTACTTGATTAAATTCGAATAAATCTCATTATACAGGGTGTCTCACCTCAAATGAACTAATAGTCAACTTCTAAAAGACAAATCTGGCAGAATACTTTCAATGGAAGAATTAGTGTACTTTTATGTGAGGGGTTTTTATGTGTATTCCATGTTCAAAAAAAAACCGACGGAATTTTCAAATACGAAAGTCAACTTTGAAATGTACAATGGAAACCCCTAATTTTAATGGTATTTTCGGATTGTATACAACATTTGAAAAATGTTTCATTCTTGGTGTTTTTTCAATTGATCCAACCGTTTAGGAGATAGAGGCAGTGAATGTATGTATTGTGTGTTTAGATTTAAAGAAAAGGCAAAAAACAAATTGTTCATCAATTAAAACGAAAATTGTAATATTACTGTAAAAATGTTATATTCAAATAAAAACATTGCTATCCATTTTATAATCCATCATGTTTAGGAACAATTTCTGTTTTTTGAGACAATGATCACGGGCTAATTATGTTTAATATATATTAACAGATAATTAGAATATTCATTTTCTTCACCAATTTATTCAAAATAAAAATTAAATCATTTTTTTATGTTCAAGTTTTTTTAATATTCAAGTTTTGTTTTCCATAAGAGTCCATTTTAAACTTGCCAGCAATCAAATTACATTTCTGGAAAGAAGCATTTGAATAATCTCCATTAAGAGTTACGTAATTATGATATTATTTATTACAATTACGTTGACGTTAATGGGTGGAATGGTTTAAGGTTTACTACTGAGCAATACAAGTTTACTAATTGGTAGATGTAAAAAAATTCATTACACAGAAATATATGCCGTCGTAAAGAGTAGCCTATACCTTTTAAGTACAGATTTTCGATTACCAGCCAACACATTACAAGGTTAATCGAATGAAATATTATATAAACGCAGCAATAAATTAAACAAACTTTATAAAAAAAATAAAATTAAACCGGCGAGATCATACACTCTGCACCACAGGAATGTAAATTTATATGCAGAGTGAAAACCCACAACATTAGTGCATCCTTTATTTCCCGCTTCGCATTAATAAGAGTCACACTGCTTGCAATTAAAAATCATCTTTTTTTTTACATTCAATTTTTACAAATTTTCAGCGAGAAGGTCATACCAGATTCAGTTTCCGCTTAAAAAGTTCGACGTGAATCACATAAATTTGAAAGAACGTGATTAACTTGAGATTCCATCATGATGTTGCATTTAAAAGCATTCTCACTCAATCCGCAACTTTGAGAGAATGTTAATGTACAGAGGGGAAAATAAGTGAAAAATCTTATAAACAATTCGCTCCATACTCGAGGAAACACTTCATCGCAGAAAAATAAAGAATTCCTTCACTTATCAAGAAATGCATGTTCTGCATTGGAAAAGCTTTCTTTTTAGGTCTGTGTTTTAACAAATATAGCAATTTTACGCGGTTACAAAAATATCTCATGCATGGCTTTAAATTTGCATGTTTCAAAAAAATTCCCATATTTTGAAAATATCGGGTAAAATTTAAGACTCGCGATTTTGGAAAATACGGATCGTTCCTTTAACATTTTGTCACTGAAAACTGCTTTAAATTAGAAATGCAAAATATAGTTATGTTCTGAAGTACAGGTACTAACCTAACCTAGCAATTAATACAACACTCATTGGGGTGTAATTCTAGTGGCTTTGATTTACATTTTTCTATTTCGAATAACACCTCCTATATGATCATACTTATATTATGAGAATTCCATTATCAGCATTTGGCAAATTTCCATATAATCCCTCACAAAATACAGGGTGCTTCATAGGATCTCAATAATGAAAAATGGAATATCGTTGGAACGAAAAAAAAAGATTTTCATTTCAAATTTTCTTAAAATTTTAATTTGAAAATATAAGAAATTAAAAGATGAAGCTCTCAAAATGTTTGCCATTTGTGGAAATTATGAAACGACGTCTCTGCTCATGTTCTCGATAACCCGCTTTGAAACTGACCTTATCACATTTGTTAGCAGTGTTTTCACTTCTATGTTTTCTTGGTCGAGCTCTGTAGATTTTATCTTTAACATAGCCCCATAAACGGACGTCAAGTGGCGAGCTATAGGGTAAAGGGGGGGGGGGGGGCAAGCAAGTCCTTTGGGAAACCTCTTGCGATGACGCGATTGTGGAGCAAATCCAGGACGTCGCCTGTTGAATTGCTCCATCCTGTTGAAACCATTGTCTTGGATCCAAAGATCGTGGTAGACATCAGGAATGAATTTCTTTGTCAAGAACTCGATGTAGCGTAGTGCTGAATTCATTATCTGGTCAAAAAATACGGACCCAAGATGCTATCAAGCACACAAACCAGACCAGACAGTCTGAACTTTTGCGGATGAAGAGGCTGGACAATGACCATTTCAGGCTTCTCGCTGCCTCAAATCGATAATTTTGGCGCAAATAATTTTCGAAAAAAATAACCAGACTCCATAAATAAAGTTTCTTTGGCCTCTGCACATGCGGACGACATTTGGCGATATGTTGACAGTAAACTAACGGATTAGCGAGACTCAATGAATATATTCTTAACAATGATATTTGTCTTACTGGCTTACTCTTGATTAGATATTTTTCACAATGCCCCATAAATTTTTCAGTCAATACTTAAAGACAAAAAAGTGAACCTGTAAATTTTAATCTTCTGCCTTTGCACGGCCTTCCGACAAATGACAGAAATAGGACTATAAGGCAATTCTTATAATCTGGAGCCTTGCCCTATGGTTGAACTTTATAAATATTGTATAGATGATTAGACGAAAATTAATAAAAACTTCATGACATGAACAATAAACTATGTAGAGCACATAGATACCTTCTGCTGCGAGGCACTTGTCCAATAACATGTTTTCAATAACACGTCTCAATGTTTCACTATCAATCTTGTGAACAGCACTGGTAATATTTTAATGTAAGGATTCGGGATTTGTTACTATACACCTCACAAAAAGAAACCTGGATTCGAAAGATTGGGCGATTTCGATGGCCATAATTTTTTGGAAATCACTTGGCCTTGGTATCTACTATTTCTCTGGCATATCGCTCCTAATCAAGCTGGGAAGAGTCCTGTGTCAGTTCCACGTCATCATCAGCTGTTCAACCAACTCCATGAAAACCCTGATTATTGCTGTGGTGCTGATGTACAGCCTCAACTATTGCCATCTAGGAGGAAATTTCAGCACCTGCTGTAATGTTTTTATGCTCTACATCATTCAATATACGTGTCATGAATTTTTTTATTAATTTTCTCAAATTCAGATTTATAAGATATATTGACTCGAGTTGACGAGCTGTAATTGTAATTGAATGCTTGATATCGGAGAAATAATGTTGGTGAAACTTTACAGAAACAAATAGTATAAGCAACTAACAATCACATAAAATTTCACATCAATTGAAAGAGAACGGATGTGATAGTGTAGGTTTAGATTAGGTTAGATTAGGATAGATTAGATTATAATGGATTAAAATCCTACCAAAAAATTTATTGGTTACAAATTAAGGAATCGTTGATTGGCCTTTCCATATATTGCCTCTAAAGTTATTGAAATTATAAATTAATTACCAGACTAATTTTTATTGCTTTTAATAAACAATGTGCAATCATTATGACACAATATTCCCATAAAGATAGGTTGCATTTCTGATAATTAAACTTAATTAGATATTTTTCGCCGTTCTTCCTTATTACTCGTTACAGCGAGCACATTCAAATATTACTGTGCTCTCAGTCTAATAATAACAACACAGCTGGTTACTTTTTAAAATGTTTCTCATACTTCAAAGCTAATATGCTTCATAAGATTGAATCAAGTGTTCTGAAACACAAATTGGAATTCCTAATGAGTCAAGTGTTCCTCTTCCTTCCCCTGGTCCCATATTACTTTTCGCCATATATGCAACACATTAGGAAGAATATCCTTTTCTTCGCTCGCTAACAAGAATATTCATCATCACCTTCTGACACTGCATTTGAATGCCGCCATTGCACGCTAACTCATTACAAATTTAACAAAGTAATTAAGTACCAACGTGTTTTCCTAAATTATAATACCATTTCTTCAGGTAGTTACTTGAGCGGAACTCGTTCAATCAAGACGCCATTTCCTCCTCCTCCTCCTTCTCCTGATTCCCATCGGACCTTGCATGAGTAATGGACGCATTCTTTCGCCCCCAGACACAAATATTATTAACTTTTATTTACAAGATTGGCTTCTAGTTAAAGGGAACAAGTCAAACGAATGCATACAAACGCCGCCGATATTTAATTACACTCTAAACACGAAAAGTCGTGTAATTACATCATTTCGGATATTAATGAGAACTTGGAGTTTTCATGGGTCAACTATATTAGGCTAAATTTGGTATAAGGAAAATATTAATAACTTTGAATTGATTGATAAAAATGTCAATTTGATGGACCAATGGAGAAACTAATTCTCCGCTAATGGCATCACCATTAGGAGATACAGATTTTTTGCTGTTTAAAAAAAAATAAAAAATAAAATAAAAAATAAAAAAAATTAAAATGAATTTTAAAAATTTTAATCTATAGATTGATTTATGTACCATTTTCAATTTTCAAATAAATGCGACATTCAAAACAGCTTAAATTCCTATCCTGTAGTGTATCGACACTCGAATCGCATTATACGTAAAGCAGCACCTGCCAGTTTTAGCATTAAAATTGTAACCAGTCAAGATTTCTGAACAAAACTGTTTATTTCTACGTAGATTAGACTATTTTTCCATCATTATAGAAAAAAGTATACCTAAATTTCTACCGAGAAAAAAAATATACTGAATCAATTGATTTAGGTGAGAAAACATTATTCTGAATTTTTTTCTTTCTTTCTGTGGTTTATTTTAGGTACAAAGTGTCCAAATTAACAAAGGATGAACGTTTAATACTCTGGCTTGTATTATTACTCGATTCCATGCGAATTACTTTCATGTATCACTTTAGGGTATTAATGCATCATGTATTAATTTAATCGACATGTTTTGGCCAGAGGTCATCATCAGAATAACAAAACAGTTGAAAAGTGTTGAAACTATGCAAAGGATATAGACCACCGGGTGGGATTAGCGATTAGGTTAGATTATACCATATAACAAATTTTACTTTTTTCTTTGTTCCTAGGTTAAGATGTTTGCCCAGCATTTGAGCACGTGATGCCAATTACAAATTTATTACCATTGTTGTTGGTGGTTATGGCGGACAAAATGATGGACGAACTTTTCAAGATTCAATTCTTGGAGAAAACTTATATAGCAACAGCCTGGGAATACCGGAGCCCCGCATATTGCCTGGAAAAATACTCCAATCCCATCCATCATGAGGAATGTTAGTGGAGAGAGAGAGAGAGAGAGAGAGAGAGAGAGAGAGATTAAGTGGGCAGTGTACAACGTTCTTGAAATCATAATTAGATTCGTTAAGGCACTGGATTTGAGAGAGAAAATGGTTAAATTCTTTGAGGTAGGAGGAAAGAGTGGATATTATGTAGTGAGAGTACATGTGTATAAGTTGACAATGATGTTCGGAAACTAATGAAAAAACACATCAGCAAGGCACCTCAAATAATCAAATTACCAATGATATTGGAATTCATCGATCGACAGTTTATAGAAATCATCATAACGTTTGCAGAAACTGGATAAACTAATATGGGGCTCGATCTGGGTGAGAAATCAATTAGATTAAATTTTGATTTAGGCACGTTTCGTAACTTGTGGCGCATTTTGTATTCCTAGTCACACATTTCGCTGATATTCCATTCTTCACTTCTGCTCTTCCTCATTCGAAAAGCGTTTATCTCCTAAACAATCCCTTTAGATTCGATCCGGGATATTACGAGTGAACAGTTCAAAACTTTAAAATTTGCTCGTTTTCAGTATTTCTTACTCTTTTTAGATACACTTAGAAACACAAATGCTCCTAATGGCGATAAAACTCACCACTGAGTATAGCGCAATCAAAGGAGTGAAATTGGCTAACCTTCGATTGGCCGGATTAGAAGCTATGGAGCATACAATTATTGCATTTACTAGCATGTCTAATGTATATTTGGAATGTCCGTAAACTTTCTGTACTAACAAGGTAATCCCTCGAACGTGTATGTCATAGATTTCCACCATATTGAAATATGTACTCATCTGAAGCTACTATAGATGCCTGCAAAATAAGAGTGCAACATTTTGTTTCTTTCAAAATAAACCGCGAAAACGAAAAAATTTGAGCATACATAACCATACAAAGACTCCATTGTTAAAGCGGATAGGCTATGTGGGATTCCCTTGTAAGTTGATATTTAAATGGTCAAACTTCCAAAGCGGAGGTTAACTGAATCCTTAATGAAGAAAAATTAAAATGAATATTTATTTACAGAGTAGTCATTTTGTCACGCAACCTGTATTCATTGTGTGTTCAATATCATGTGTTTTGTAGCAAAATAGATAAGAAATAATAAACGACAGATTTCTTTACATAGGGTTCTGTCTAAAATCCAATCGATGCTGCACACAACTATACAAAACACGTGATATGTTTACGATTGACCATGTTTGGCATCGTGTATTTGTATACTATACTAGGAAGACCAAGCACGTAAAATTTATATCACCTTTTGGTCAGCCTAAAAATGTGTTATAAATATCCTTCTTCAGCTTCAAGGCAGACACTTTTAATCATGTTGGATGCTACCTTGTGTAAGAGCATCGGGTAGACAAAATGTTTCTTGTAATGCTCCGCTTCAGATCTTCTAGAGTAGGTGAATTCCATGAACTTGACTGAATTTTCAAGATGATGTGAAATTTAATAGAAACGTCGTACATAACTTGCAATGTCATTGGTTGCAGATATTAAGTTCAAAACCGTAGGTGAAAAATTGTGTAAAGAAAAATTCACTCTACAAAAGCTGGTATAATTGGAACAGAAAAACAACTACCTCACTAAAACGTACACTCCCACGTTACCGAATATGGGTGCAAACGATGACATAACAATCAAGAACAAAACGACATATCATTGAAAAGTCAATTACATAATAACAGAATTTTGAATTCTGAATAATGTCCTAAATAGTTCCCAATAAAATAAATTTTAAACTGCAATATGAGGGTAAGTCAATATACAAGGTGATTCGAAATTCAATGTACAAACTTTTAGGGGATGTAGTATGGGATATTCTAAGCAAAAAAGTTCTTATGAACGTGGGTCCAAATTTAAACGAAAATCAAGTTATGAACAAAAATAAAAATGCCGCCACTAAGATCAACAAATTAATAACTCAGGTTCCATAACTGAAGCAAAACTTGGCCATTCAGTCTAGCGGTCGCCGATTCTTCTATTTACTTGCTTCCCATTTGCTCAATACATCACGGAGCTAAAGGAGTGCTTCCTCTGTCGTCTTTCCACTCTTTCTCAATAGTCTGCTAACTCTCCATTACCTCCAGTTACTGATCATTTTTAAAGATTTTCAAGAAATTGTTAAGTACTAAGAACTCTCTTTTCTAAGAAAAGCCTGAATAACAGGAATTCTATGCATTGTTATAAATTGAAACTTATCCATATTGCATCATCATTTTATGTTCATTGTTATAATTCTTGGAAAGATTGCTTTAACATTACATCATCATTCTGTGCTCATTGTTATTGGTGAATAGCGCGTTGATACCATCGTTGATGCGAACACGATGGGCCTATTGTTGGACAAACTTTGCCTTGCATTGTTGGTCATGAGATATATATTGTTGGTCCATGCAGTGTGTTTGTGAATTGCGTGCTGATACCATTGTTGATACCTATTGTTGTACAAACTTTGCCTTGCATTGTTGGTCATGAGATATTTCTCATTAATATGC